>PVKA01036903.1:0-21406 GCA_004027165.1 Ctenomys sociabilis | reverse complement strand
CATATAGAAGTCTGAGATGAAGATCTCTTCAAGAGTGGTTTGGTCTTGAATCTCCCTCTTTCACTTGCTCATGGCCATCTTATCCCTGGTCTTCAAACAGTGTTTTCTATTTGTTCTGAACCCCTTTTTATTATACCAGATCTATTGGATTAGAAAAGTTATGGCTCACATTAGTGACCTTATTTCAGTTTAATTATTTCTTTCCAGATCCTGTTTCAGACTACAATCACATTCTGAGATATGGGGCTTAAACTGTCAACATCTGAAGCAGACACAATGCAGACCAACTCAAAATAAGTTGAGTTTAAAGTTTCAGGTTGGTTTAAAGTTTTTTTCCCCAATTTTCTTTAAAATTCCACAACTTCATTCTGATACATTAATTTTAATTTATTCTGCTAAGTAGTCACAGAGGTTACTGCCTTGGTATAGTTATACTAATTCTGTCATCATGCTTTTACAACTTTGGTAGAATATTTGCAAGTATTTTCTTCCTTACTAATATTTTTCTCCTTTGCTACTTTGGGCCACTTGGTATTTCTACACCTACATCAGGGTACACTGGATGCTCCATCCACCTTGCCCTATGGTGATGCTTGGGATAAAGTTATGGCTCCTTTGACACTGCCTTGTGAAGACTTCTGGCTACTTTTGCCACAGCCACTAACACTTTACATGAACTTGTAGTTCATATATTCTTATATGAACTACATATAAGAATAACCCTTCTACTTTTGCCTATTATATCTTTATAGGGCTCTATCTTACATGTGTGCATGTAAGATTTAACACAGTATTTGACATATCATAGTTCTATTTTAATATTCATCATATCGAGTAAATGTTAAAAAATAAAAGATAATAAATGAAAACAAGAGGCAAGACAAAAAATGGCACAGGACTTTCTTGCTACAATGTTGTACATGGTTAGATTTCTAAACTTCTGTGTAAAAATGTGTAATTGTTTATTTCTATTTTTTTACTATTATTTTATCACTTTTTCACATTCTGTATGGATTTAAAGTTTAGCGTATCAACCATTGATGGAAAATACCTGCTCCATATTATGTATAAGATGTTTGATATTCAGACAGATACTGGCATATCTGGATAATCAACCTACATTTCAGTGTGATAATATCATTAAGCTTCTCTTCTAGAGGGTTAACAACTTAAGTCCGCAGACCAAAAAATTAGAGAAAAAGAAGGGCTTCAAGGATAACCAACATTGTGGTGCTAGCAATTCAAGGTCAGTGAGGACTCAGGACATAAGAGAACCTGTACTGTAACATCCTGTAACTCAATGATGTCCCAAATGTTCTGATCCAGGAGAATATGGGGCCACAGAGGAGGTGATTAACAATGTAGAGTCTGCTTTAGGAGAATCACATGGAGAGAAAGTATTCTCTCAGGTTTTCACAGAGAGCAAATTGGTCAAGCAATGGCCGTGACTCATCCACATGGCTGACACTGACAAAGGATTTACAAACTGCGGTACAGGGTTTCAGTATAAATCATGAGGAGATTTGACTGACTTTGTCAAATACAAAAGTTACATTTTTTGTTATATAGGTCTTGCTATATCTTGGCCTTAACTATCCAGAAGAAAACTATAAAAACGAAGTATACAAAGTAAAGCCATATTAATATCCTGTAAAAGGCTCAAGTCAACTTCTGACACTGCCAGTCATGCAGATAACCCACTACTTTTGTAGACTACTGGACTATATTGGATTAATTTGCTGAATTCATGCACCTACAATATATGAATGACAATGGAATACCCATCTCCTACAAAAGTAAACAAAAAAGGGATACAAATGAAGGACCATTTTGTATCTGTATATACAAAATAGTTAGGATAGATACACAGCTACTTTCTCTTAGTTCAATGAGAAGGTTTTGAACTAATAATGTTTAGATAAATATGTCTGCACCTTGTACTATGAATACCTACTATGAAGGCAATAATATGCAATGTACTAATTATTATAATTGTCCTACTAACCTGTTTTGAAACTGTCTCATTGTTACTTCTTTCTTAATAAAATTAATATAATGTAGTAAATAAATATTCATCATATCTTAGTAAAGTATTTGAAAATAACAAGTACTCTTCCCAGAAAATGAGATTTACTAATTTATTTTCTAAATAGCAGCATGTCAAGTCACTATTAACACATGTCTTGAATAAGTGGGGCCTTAATTTGGTATAATTAGAAAGAAAGATTCTTCTTCTTCATAACTGCACTTATATATCTCTGCACCTAATCTCTCTAGAGTCTAGAGCATATCACGAGCAGTCCCCATGGATTTTCTTGGTCACTTGTAGTTACTAATAAGTTTGGGCTACTTCCAGCCCAATCATATTGCTTTTGTACAGAGCATATCAAACCCAGAAATGCAGAAAAAATGTTTCAAAAATAATTTAAAGGGGTTGGCTTTAACCTGGGAAGCAAATAGAATGAACATAGTCAGTTAGCCAGCTATTTCTGTTTATCTGTCTCACTTATCGATGGCCACTGTGGACTGGAAGAAGAGAACTGAAATGAGGTCAGGAGCAAAGCACTTTAATTTAAGAAATGTTGCTGTATGTGGTATATGTGTGCTCATGTTCAATATTGAATACGACTCTCCTGAGGGATCTTGGTGCTTTTCTTTAAAACTTCATTAGCTACAGTGTGCATGGGGGCAAACAGTGGCTCTTCCTTATTGGGAGCTGTTATTTCCTTTGATTCTTCTGCAGTCAGATTCTTATGTAGCCCCAGGGTCTTCCTGAGGAGTAGACTTTTTGACAAGTTCACTTTAAAAAGAGATCCAAGGAATAGCTTCCTATTAGTTGATCACATTGGACCACGGAAAGCACTTTATTCTATCAGCAGAGACAATATATGTCCATCTATATTTAAACTAAATCCAGTTTGGTCACTTGATAGTTTTAGTCTGGGATCTCCAGAGAACCAATTCTGTCTGTCTATCTGTCATCTATCTATCTATCTATCTATCTATCTATCTATCTATCTATCTATCTATCATCTATCTAACATTTATCTATCACCTACCTGGAGAGATTTATTATAATGAACTGCTTCACACAATTTTGGGTACTAGTTAGTATCAATTGCATCCTGGCACCTTCAGTCCTCTTTGAGTCAGGCACATAGTGAGAATCAGGGGCAAAAACAAAATAATAATTTGAAAACCTTAAATACTGGCCAAGAAGGAACCATGTGTAAAGTTAGAACCAAACAATGTGTGGCTATTAAAGAGATTTAGTGCCATTAGAAACAAATCAAGCATTTTGTACAGATTCCTATGCAATGAATGATAACTTAAGGATATCTCAGGGATCAGCAAGACCCCACCCACTGCAGACACAAGAATTCAAAAGTATTGGATTTTCATTTGCGAAGATGGTCTTTGGGAAACTTCTTGAGAATGTCTTCTTTGGGAATTAATTGGTTATACCACACTCGACCACCTAAGCCACCAGAAGCAAAGAGACCACCACAGCTATGGTCTGAAAGCCTGATTGTTTCTTCCTCTGATGGCAGGTTTTGACCATATGTAAATGATACTTGGTTTATTGGCATGTGGAATGGATGAGTTGTGGGGTAAATGTTCCTTCCACCCAGATTCCAAATGAAGGTCTAAGGGCAGAGGTCCCTGAGAAGACAACCTGTCAAGCTTCTGGAATGAAACCATGGACACAGTGGAGATGCCAGATGTCTCCACATACCTTCTACTGAGAAAAGCTGCAGCTTGTGAGTGGAGTCTGCCAAAGCAAAAGTCCAAATGGGCAAGTGGGGGTGTTGGGTAGGGGTTGGGCCTCCCTCAGTCTTCAGAAACTCATATCTCACCACTATGTGCTCTGGCTGCCAGACATGGAAAAAGCAGACTTAGTGGGTTTTGATCTTTGTTTGAGATTAAATATTTATTTATCCTCCATTTTTCCCTTTTGTAATGGGAATTTTTATTCTGTGCCATCACACCTTGGAATTATGTAATTTGTGAACAGAGATTCACAGATACAAGTTGCCTTGAGTTTCATGAGAAACTTGCACTTTGACTCAAACTGGCACTGTTGAGTCTTTGTTGGAGTGAATATTACACTCATGATCATAGTTGGGATAATGGTTTTATGTTAGGAGGAACTTTAAACTTGCTATGGTCTTATTTGGAGATTATTGTTTAAGGAGGTATGATAGTATATGAAATTGACAAAGTGAATTTGACCACTTGTCTGATATCTCAGCTCTCATTTGATTAAAAAGCCCTCATTGATTTGTAAAGTATACTTCTGGTTGTGTCTCAGTGGCTCCTACAGGCATGACCTTGGGTTCTACAGAGGGGCTGTTGGTCATTCTGCTCTAGCACTGTTCTCCTCTTCTGCTTTCCAGCCATCATGTGTGAGGCATCTTTGGTTTGCAGTGTCCTTCTATGGGGCACTCCCTGAGAGCCTGCCAACTTTGTAGTGAATCTCAGGGGAGTGTGAACTAAGTTAGACTATTTTTCCTTAAAATGTTGCATTTTGGTTATTATGTCCAAGAATAGGAAAGTAACACATACAATTCCCTTGAGATGAGGCTGAGCTTTAAGTTAGGTTTCTGCTGAGTCCTGTGTTGTGTGAAGCATATACCTCCATGTTCACATATTGAACTCCTCACACCCACGACCTCAGAATGAGACTGTGGAAATAGTGTCTCTATCTATGTAAGATGAAATCATTAGAGTGGGCTTTAACTAATCTGCCTGATGTCATCCTAGGAGGAACTTTAGGCACAGACCAATTAAAAAAAGGGGAATATCATAAAGATCCAAGGAGATGATGGTGATTTACAGACCAAGAAGAGACGTCAGAATTAGTCAATTCCTGTAGATGATTGATCTTAGACTGCCAGACACTAAAAATGTGAGCAATAAATTTCTATTATTTAACTCACAGTTGATGGTAGTTTGTTATGGTAGCTCAAGCAAGCTGAAACCTTTCCTTTATGTTTTGTTTAGTAGTCTAGCAATTTTAATTTGGAAGATGGGTGTATTTTTCTCCTATCATTTTGTCTGAGAACTTGTTTTGGGGGGATAATAGAAAATGAAAAAAACCACTTAATATTGTTATTGTATGTTTTCTGTGCTTCTGATTTTACTATTTCTTCATTCTATTTCCAAAATTTTTGAATTTGTTTCAAATCCAGTCTTACACAGTGTTGATTTATCAGTATGCATTATAAGAATTACAACTGTTGGAGGGTATCATCATCTTTGAAGTTTCTCTCTGCTTAGAAAACTAATTTTTTTTTTTTTTTGTCTTTTTGAGACAGGGTCTCAGTATGCAGTTCAGGCTGGCCTTAAGCTCATTTTGTAGCTCAGGCTGATCTTGAACTCCCAACAATCCTCCAGCCTCAGCCTCCCGAGTGCTAGAAAACTAATTTTTGATGGTATAAAAGTAAAATTAATTTAAAATATGGAATCTTAAAGTACAAATATTATCTTAATTTAGTCCTTTAAAAGAATGAAAATAGGATCCACTCCAGCCCGTTCCACAGTGCAATTCCCCAGAGCCCCTAACCCCAAGCCGGCCAAGCGAGTGAGAAATTTTGTGACTCTTCGGGCCCCTGATCCAGCCGAGGCCAGCCTTGGGAGAGCTTCAGTGCTCCTTGGTGCTCCATGGTCCAGAGGCACAACAGAGGGGAACCACAGGCTCACAGGTGTGCCGGAAGGGCTGCAGAAAAAGGGAGCTGAACACAATAGCTAGATCCAGGCCAGGCATAACTAGATAATCTCAAACTTAATAGATCGGCACCTGAATCACATTACGTGCTAAGGTTATAAATGCACCAAAGCCGTACACCAAAAGTCAGAGGTCAGTGCTATACAAAATGACAGAGACAAGGAGCAAAATGCAATCTCAGGCTTCGAGCCTACCAATAATAAGTGCAGAGGACACTAGCTCAGCTGAAATGAATGAATTAACAGTGTGAGGGGCAAGGAAACAACAGCACAAAGGTATAGAAGAACTCAGAGCATAATTTATGCTTAAAATAAAAAAAAGAAATTTTTGAATACATAGCATCTGAAGTAATGAATCAAATCCAGAAACATATGGGGGAAATGCAATGTCCACCAAGAACAAGTGGAGAGAACACTACTCCAGCTGAAACATACGAATTAACAGCATTGCAAGCAAAGAAACAACAGCAGAGAGGTAAAGAGGGACACAGAGCAGAAATAATTTCTGAAATAAAAAAAGAATTCTTTGAAATCATAGCATCTGAAGTAGAGAATCTATTATGGAAATATATGGAGGAAACGCAATTTGGAAAAAAAGCCTCTGCAGTAAAAGAATTAATAGTTACATCTAAAGAAGACATTGATTTTAAAAAAGAGATTAGAAATATGATGGATTCCTAGAATGGGCAATACAGGAAAGAAATAGGTTGCATGAAGCATGGGCAAAGAGATACAGAAGAACTTACAATCTCAATCAGGAGTTTACAAAAACATTTGAGTGAAAGCAAAGACAGAGTTTCAGATCTTGAAGACGCAAGTGCAGCTAGTGAAAAGGTGAGAAAGGATCTCTTAAAAGCAATGAGGATGCAGGAGAAAATAATCCATCACATATAAGATGATGCCACAATGAACAATGTGAGATTAATAGGCATCAATCAGAAAGAAAGAGTCAATAAAAATGATATAAAAAGAATATGGGCAGAAGTAATTGCAGAAAACTTCCCAAGTATGAGGAAACAATCTAACACTCAGGTAACTGAAGCATACAGAGCACCAAATAACTTCAACCCAACTAAAAACATACCGACACCTAAAACAGTCAAGATCGCAGAAATCTAACACAAGAATAATATACTGAAAACTGCTGGAGAAAAGAAGCAGATAACATTCAGATGAAAACCCAGAAGAATTGCAGCTGACTTCTCTTCACAAACCATGAAGGCAAGGAGAGCATGGAGAAGAATAATTCAAGTCCTATTTGAAAACAAATTCCAGCCCACACTACTATATCCTGCAAAACTCTCTTTCAAGTTTGATGGAGAAGTGAAATACTTCCATGACAAAGAACAACTAAGGAATTTCACGATGACAAAGCCATCCTTACACAGGCTACTGAAAGATGTTCTACAGAGGGACCACAAAGACCAAAACTCCATAAATGAGAACAGAAGGAACCCACTAAGTAGGGCAAACAATTAAATAAAAGACAAAAAGGAGTAAACAACAGCAGGTAAATATCATGACAATTAAAAGGAAAGACATTTCAATTGTAATTATCAATGAAAATGGACTCAGTTCACCAATTAAGAGAAACAGACTGGCACAGTGGATTAGTAAACAAAACCCAAAAATATTCTGTATACAAGAAACATACTTAACTCAAAAAGACATTCATAGGCTCAAAGTCAAAGGATGGAAAACAGTACTGCATGCCCCAGCACCTCAGAAAAAATCAGGAGTAGGAATTCTGTTTTCAGACAGTCTCAGCTTCAAACCAAGAAGGATCAAATGACACAAAGAAGGCCTCTATACATTGGTTAGGGGAAAAAATTCAAGAGCAAGAGGTAACACTCATAAATATCTATGCACCAAACACAGGAGCACCCAACTATACAAGTCAAATCTTACTGGACATGAAAAACCTAATATCCAAGACCACAATCTTAACATGAGACCTTTACACCCCCTTATCTCTAAAACATAGGTCAACCAGACAAAAAATTAGCAAAGAAGTAGAACACCTGAACCAGAATTTGGAACAAATGCACCTGAAGGACATATACAGAATGTTCCACCCAACGCAGCTGAATACACATTTTTTTCATCTGCACATGTGTCATTTTCTACAATAAACCACATACTTGCCTATAGGTCATGCTTAAGTATATACAATAAAACAGAAATTATCCCATGTGTATTATCCAACCAGAGTAAAATGAAACTCGAAATAAATGACAAATAAACCAGAAAAACCCGCTAAATACATGAAAGTTAAACAACACCCTACTCAGCAATAAATTGGTCACAGAGGAAATTAAACAAGAAATTCAACAATATCTACAATTCAATGAAAATACAACCACAACATATCAGAAGTTATGGGATGTGATGAAAGTGGTTTTCAGAGGGAAAATCATAGCTATGAACTCACATATTAGAAAAACAGAATGGGAACAATAAAAACCCTAAAGTTGCACCTTGACATCTAGAAAATGAAGAGCAAACCAAATCCAGAGCCCAAAGACAGGAAGAAATCATAAAGATTAGAGCAGAAATTAATTCAATTGAGATGAAGAAAACAGTTCAAAGAATCAACGAATCAAAAAGATGGTTCTTGGAAAGACTAAATAAAATCAATAAGCCCCTAGCTAATCTCATCTAAGAGGAAAGAAAAAATTCAAATACAAGCAATAAGGAATGAAAAGGGTGAAATCACCACAGACCTAGTGGAAATTCAGAAGATTATCAAGAGCTACTTTGAGAATCTTTTCGCTCACAGAATAGAAGACACAGAAGAAATCAACAGATTTCTCAAAAGGTACAAATTACCAAAACTGAACCAGGAACATAGAACAATTCTCAATAAACCAATAAGAGCCAATAAGATAAGAAACATAATAAATAAATTAAGACCCCAAAAATTCCACCAAGAAACTACTAGAAATGATACAGAAATTCCGTAGCATATCAGGATACAAAGTCAGTACTCAAAAGTCAATAGCATTCCTCTATACAGATAACAAACACACTGAGAGGTAAACTGTAGAAACAATACCTTTTACAATAGCACTGTGGAAAATGAAATACCTTGGCACTTAACCAAGGAAGTCAAAGATCTTTTCACGGAAAATTACAACACCCTAAGAAAAGAGATTATAGAGGATTTCAGTAAATGGAAAGATATTCCATGCTCCTGCATAGGAAGAGCCAACATCGTGAAGATGGACATAGTCCCAAAATTGTTGTACGTTCCCTATCAAAGTGCCACCAAACCATTCCTCCCAGACATGCAGAAATCATTCCTAAAATGTATTTGGAACCATAAAATATCAAAGGCAATCCTGGCCAACAAAGTCAAGGCAGGAGGCATCACAATTCCTGACTTGAAATTATACTACAAAGCCACTGTGATAAAATCAACATGGTACCAGCAACGAAATAGACCTGAGGATCAGTGGAATAGATTAGAAGATGCAGAGGCCTCTATGAACACACTCAACCACCTAATGTTTGACAAATGGGCCAAACACACTTAGTGGAAGAAAGGTAGCCTCTGTAACAAATGGTACTGGAAAAACTGGCTTTCTACATGCCAAAAATTCATGCACTAAGCTAAAGTCAAAATGGATCAAAGATCTAAACATTAAAACAGAAACATTCAATATCCTGGAAGAGCAAGTAGAGGAACTCTTGGAGAAATAGGGGTAGGCAGAGAGTTCATGAACAAACATGTATTTGCATGGGAAGCACTTGAAAGGATTAACAACTGGGATCAACTCTTCTTGAGAAGTTTTTGCACATCAAAAAAATTGTCAACAAAGTGAAAAGACAACCCACAAATTTCAAAAAAATCTTAACCAATAAGCACTCAAACAAAGGTTTGCTCTCTAGAATTTACAAAGAACTAAGATACATTAGGGCCCTCAAATTGAGAAAGGGACATCTGAGATGACTATACAGTTCTCAGAGGATGAAATTATAGAGGTGAATAAATATATAAAATAATGCTCCACGTCGCTAGCCATCCATGAAATGCAAGTGAAAACAACACTGAGAAACCATCTCACTCCAGAAAGAATGGCTATCATAAAGAAATCAACTGACAACAAATGTTGGAGTGGATGTGGGGAAAAGGGAACACTTCTCCCCTGCTGGGGGAAATATAGACTGGTGCAACCATTGTGGAGATCAGTGTGGAGACTCCTCACAAAAGTAGCACTGGAAATCCCATTCAAGTCAGCCACCCCCTGGTGGGAATTTTCCCGGAGGAACTGAAAACTTCATATCATGGTGATATATGTGTACCTATGTTTATAGCAGCACAATTTGTAATAGCCAAATCTTGGAAACAACCAAGATGCCTGTTACATGAGGAATGGTGAAAAAGATGTGATATTTCTATACAATGGAGTATTACTCAGCTATAAAGAATAATAAACTTGAAGTATTTATATTGAAGTGGATGCCACTTGAACATAAACTCATAAGTGAAATAAACCAGACACACATATGCAAATATTGTATAGTCTCCCTAGTATAAGGAATCAAATGAAGAAATAAAATAGAAAGGTAGAAGAACAACTAAAATGAATTTAGTCAGATAGTTAGGCTAAACTGAACTGCATATGTTGCAAGGTAATAATCAGCTTCTCTTCTGTATGGTTAACTACCTAAATTTGCAGATCAAATATTGAAAACTGGAAGGGCTGCAAGATTAGCCAACATTTTTTCCCTAGCCTTTCAAGGTTAGTGAAATCCCAAGATATAGGAGAACCTGTACTGCAACATCATGGAACTCAGTTGTGCCCCATATTTTCTGATCAAGGAGATTATTGATCCACAGAAGAATGTGATCGATGAACTATAGTGTGACTAAGGAGAATCACATGGAGAGAAAACTTTCAGGCTTTCACAGAGAGCAAACTGGTCAAACAATGGTTGTGACTCATCCACCTGGTTGACACTGTCAAAAGATCTACAAAGTGAGGTACAGGATTAAAGGATAAAACCTGAGGGGACTTGACTGACCTTGTCAGCTACAAAAGTTACATTTTTTGTTATATATGTCTTGCTTTATTTTGGTCTTAACCATTCAGCAGAAAAGTATAAAAACAAGGTATATAAAATAAGGCCATAATAATAAGCTGAGCTGTAAATGCCTCTAGTCAACAACTTCTTCAGATAATCAACTACTATTGTGGACTGCTGGACTCTGTTGGATTGTTTCACTGAATCTGAGCACCTATAACAATTGAATGACAATAGAATACTCATCTTTGACAGGGCCCAAAAAAAAGAGTGGGATACAAAGGAACAACCATTCTGTGGTTGTAAACAGTTCATTTAGGATAAATATACATTTCTTTTGCTTAATTCTATGAGAAGAAACATTTGCACTAAATGTGTCTGGACACTGTCTTCTGCTTGTACTATAGACAACCACTAGGAATATAACAATGTAAACACTATTAATTATTGAAACTGTACTACAATTCAGCTTAAAAAAAGATTAGTATACAGCCATATTCTCTTAATTCATTGATTAGATGCATCTGCTCTAAAAGTGTTTGTAAATAGAAAATCATAAAACAAAACTCCAGTACAAAAACAATATGCAATGTATTAATTATTGAATCTTTCCTACTAATTTGATTTGAAACTGTCTCATTGCTGTTTGTTCTTCAATTAAATAAAAAAAATAAAAGAATGAAAATGAATGAATGGATTGGATGCTTTTGAGTACTGCCAATCAAAATGAAATCTATATTTTCTTCTGTAACCTAAGTAGAATTTTCTCAGATAAATGAATTTGATCACAGAAATGACAGCTTAGTATAACCTGGGTAACATGTCTATTTACAGGAATTTCTGTGTATCTAGAAGTCTAGGAGCCCCATTTAAACAATACAAGACAGAATAATGAGTAAAGTATTTTCAGTTTGAAATGGTAAACATACATTGTGTCAGAACTTTGTTAGCATATAATTAATCTATGTTTGGCTGTGAGAGACAGCAATGCTTCCAGATGTCCATAGCTGCAGGATGCCTCTAACTTGGGCCCATAGTGCTCAGTCCAGATACAAAGTAGGGAAACAGGAGTGGAAATGTGACTGCCTTCCCTGGAAGAAATGACCATGCTGATGACGTGTGCTTTCACTTACAGCTTATATACATCTTAAAACAGTCCATATGTTGGAAAAATAAATTCTTTGTGAAAATTAACATTTGTACCCAGAACAACTCTTTGCCAGGATTCCTAAATTCATGTACCTCGCTGTTTTCTTGCTTTAGGCAAAAGTTCAGTCAAATCTCAGATGCAGAATCCGTTCAGGGTTCTGGCTTTTGTCAGACGCTGACATATTTCTCCTCACTGTGCATGTACTTCCATTAACAGGAAGGCTACATAGATTCTTTTCTGTTGAAAGTTTATTGGAAACTGAAATCTATTCTGTCTGCTAAATGTAAGGAACTGTCTGAGCCTCATGCTCTGACACAGCTAAATTATCCACAAAATGCAGTGATTGAGCTGATGTTCAGTGTTCTATTGGTCATTGTTGACCTAGTTCTTAAGAGTGCTAATAAAGCAAAGATAGGAATGGAAACTATAGCAGAACGCATGACTTGGACAGCTTCATATTTTATGAGGACCTGTATCAGCTTTCTGTGGAAGCACCTGGCTTCTACTTTACTGCCTGTGACGTGCGAGCCTCGGGTTCCTGGCATGCAGCTGGCTGTCAGACCCAAGGCACTGCATCCCTGTGAGAATCAGGCATCCAGACTCAGGGTCTGGAGCTCACATTTCCCGCTTTTTAAAAAAGTTCAAATGTTTTTTTGGATCCTTGCAAAAATATTTCAGATGATAATCTTAATGAGACCTTTCTTTTCTTTTCTTTTTTTTTCTGGCAGAACCGGGGCTTTAACTCAGACCCTTGTGCTTGCCAAGGAAGTGCTTATTCTACTGAGCCATCTCCTCAACCCCATTGATGAGACCTTCCTTGCTCAAGTTGGAAACATGTTTTTTTCTCTTAGAAAAAGAGTTGGAAAAGGTAGCATTTGATGAACTCTGTCCCTTGAGGGAAGACTGACTTTTTATAGAAAACATGGAGGTTTCAAACTACTTTCCATTGTTTCTTTTGAACTTCTCACCATCTTTATTCATTTATTTTTTATGTGTTTGGTACAGGGTCTCACTACACAGCTCAGACTCCTAGTGATCCTCCTGTTTCCAGCCTCCTCAGGGCTGGGATTATAGGTGTGCATCACCACACCCAGACTCTGTCACTGGCTCAGCATGCCTAGGGGTGGGGCTGGTGAGGTAAGTGGTGCCAAGGATTGAACCCTGGCCTCTGAGCTTGCCACAGCAGTTGCTTAGTTTACGGAGCAATCTTGCTGGCCCTCACCCTCTTTACAAGGTACTTTTAAAGACTTTTAGTAAACAAAATATAAGCCAAGCCGGGCATGATGGCGCATGCCTGTAATCCCAGCACTTGGGAGGCTGAGGCAGGAGGATTGTTGTGAGTTTGAGACCAGCCTGAGCTACAAAGTGAGCTTAAGGCCAGCCTGAACTGCATAGTGAGACCCTGTCTCAAAAAGACAAAAAAAAAAAAAAAAAAAAAAAAAGCCAAATTAAAAATTCAATTGAGACTTAATTGGTATGTGCTTTGCATGTTGGAGTAAATTGACATTTGACTACATTTAATATTGTGTAATGCTAGATCATTCTAAGCCTATGTTGCTCCCCAAACATGGGTCACTTCTTTATGGTAAAAACTTCGAAACAGCTTTTTTGTAGCTTTTGAAGTATACAGTACATTACTGTTATCTATAGTGACACTACTGTGCAATAAAACACCAGAACTTGATTCTGTCTGCCTTTAACAGTGTAAAAAGAAAACAGGGAAAGCAATGAATAAAATGAAAATTAGGATAAGACTTAGAGAAAATATTACCTGCTGAGGTCTTTCTGGTACATTAGCAAAAAGATAGCATGAGATGGTAACTAGCGTATGTCTCAGTTACTCTTCTGTTATTTCTGGGACAAATACCTGACCTACAAAATGAAGGGAGGAAAGATTTATTTAGCTCACAGCTACTGGAGGTTTCAGTCCATATTCAGTTGTGTCCAAGCAGAGCAGCACATGGCAGAGAGCAACCTTTCATGGTGGTGGCAAAGAGAATAGAGCAAAATGGAGAAGTAGCAGCGACAATGGCAACAGAGAGGGAGTCTGTCATTCTTAAGCTGCATTCAGGCTATCAGCCCTAGGCTGGGGGAAATATTCACACCCATAATCCCAGCAGTACTAAGACCCATAATCCTGGTATACAGTGAAGTGATCTCAAACCCTAGAAATCCCTGCCCCATGATTGCATAAGGCTTTGGGGGGACAACTAGACACAAACTGTAATAGCATAGCTTATGGCTCTGTTCATGCAAGAATGTGGCCAGTTTTTGCAGACTTAATGTCAATTCTGTGCTCACAAATTAATTCTGACTGCTTTCTTAGGGTCACCCTGATATTAACCTGGAGAGATTCATTTGATAACAACATAGGAAGAATCTCAGAGGAAAAGAAAGAAAACCTCCGAATACTTCATCTTACCAGAGAATCTTTGTGCACAGTGTTTTCAGTGGGAAAGCGCAAGATGTCATAGGATGGAAGTTGGAGTGGTGAGAAGTCTGTGCAAACTCTCTTAAATTCAATGACTTCTGGGTACAAATATATGTGAGTCACATGAAAAGGAAAGTTACTTTGTTCTAGGGAATCTGTTGATATCTTTGAAGTGATTTGGTGTCTTTTCTTTTTCTTAAAGTTTCACTTAAATAGGCTTCTCAGAAATTTAAAGCTAAAGAAAAGCTAAGGTTCAAATTAAAGACATAAAATGTTTTTGAGACAAATAAATGTTTTACACATGCATTTGGGTGATTGACATAGTAGACACACAATTTTTTTTTAAAAAGTCAGATACAATCCCAGTCCTACAGATAACCCACTACTATTATGGACTAGTGGACTTTTTTTTGGATTATTTTGTTAAATTCGCTTACCTACAATATTTACATGGCAATGGGATACCCATCTCTGGTAAAACTAAACAAAAAAGGAGATACAAATGAAGGACCATTTTGTATCTGTATATACAGAATAGGATAGATACATAGCTACTTTCTCTTAATTCAATGAGAAGAAAGATTTGTATTAATAGTATTTGGACAGGATATCTTATCTGCATCTTGTACTATGAACAACCACTATAAAGACAACAATATGCAATGTATTAATTATTGAAACTCTCCTACTAATTATTTTGAAACTGTCATTGCTATTTGTTTCTCAATAAATTAATAAAAAATAAAAAAGTCAGATAGTATTAACTATTGTCAGTTTTGAATTTATCAATAATATAAAATAGAAAAAAATGTATATTGGGGCTGGGGGGATGACTCAGTAGAATACGTGCTTCCCTGGCAAATGCAAGGGTCTGAGTTCAATCCCCAGTTCTGAAAAAAAAAAAAAAAAAAAAAAAGAATGTGTATGAATATTCATGAGCTCACTGCTGATCTATTCATGTATAATTGGCTAGATTTGCACCTAAGAAATTATTATTATTATTATTTTTTGTCTTTTTGAGACAGGGTCTCACTATGTAGTTCAGGCTGGCCTTAAACTCACTTAGTAGCTCAGGCTGGTCTCGAACTCACAACAATCCTCCTGTCTCAACCTCCTGAGTGCTGGGATTACAGGCCTGCACCACGATGCCCAGCTCTAAGAAATTATTTTTAAGCTTAATTTTAAGAGGAAACTACTCCAAAGCTAGTCAGTGAATCTAACACATACAATAATAGAAAGGTCAATTAAGTCTTTATACACACTTTATTGTTAAAATACTGCATTTGAAGGGATTATAATAAATAGTTAGGGAAGTTAATTCGCGTATATTTACATGGTTTCTGAAAGGACCTTGTATCTTCTCAGTCTTTAATATTTTTTATATGTTAACTTTAGTAAGTTCCTGAAATCTTAGTTTGATTTCTCCTTAAGATAGTTTTCCAGCTTGGATCTTCTAATTGCTGGTACTACAAAC
This sequence comes from Ctenomys sociabilis, assembly GCA_004027165.1. Classification (NCBI taxonomy): domain Eukaryota; kingdom Metazoa; phylum Chordata; class Mammalia; order Rodentia; family Ctenomyidae; genus Ctenomys; species Ctenomys sociabilis. Next base: position 5,596 of record PVKA01036903.1, on the reverse strand, counting down.
CTGACCAGTGCACCAGATATCTGCATCTGTGCTTTCTGAGCTCTGCATCACAGATGAAGATATCACCTTCCTGATGGGGAGATGGTGAGCATTGATGTGATTGTACATGTGAGGGCTTATAAGAGTGCCAGGTGCATAAATGCTAGTTTTTATCATTACTTGTTCCATCCATGCAAGATGGATTAATGTTATTGTTTTAGGTGTTTTTTTCCTTAACACGTTATGAGAAAATACCAGTCCTTTTCCTGGTGCAGCCTGCTGAGAGGCTCACTTTGGCCTAGCTCAGAGGGACAGGCTTTGGCATCTGTCTGATGTGCATCATGACTTCAGACTAGAATTTATTGGCTTATATATACAATTGAATGACTTGTAAGAAAATCTATGCACCCAGAGATGATTATGTTAAGTGAAATAAATCAGACATGTAAGCTTAAATATTGCATGTTTTCTAATATGAGGAGTCCAAAATATAAATAAGTTAAAGGGAAAAGCAAAAGATAGATAACAGCAAACAGGGAGAGAGACATTTTTCACAAAAGATGGAGGAGAGGTGGGGGTTGGAGACTGGAATTCAATTGAAAACAAAATTAAGTTGTGCCATGTACATGGACCAGCTCTCCATGACTAGTGTAATCGTATGGGCTGCAGATGTGGGCTGGTGAAAATAAACTTAAAATAAAGCTATTCTAGCTCTTAGAGCAAAGAGTTTCACTTTTAGTGTTCTCATGGAGATTTTCATGTGTTCTAAATTCATTCCTTTTTGTGAAATCTGTTCCAAGAGGAATAAAACGTTCCCTTTATATTCTGCAGACTAATGAGAAATTACTGACCTTATTTATCCACATTTTATTAACAAGTTTTCTTCCCTATGTTTTCTTTCCACTGGACACAAATAATACATCATACACAATAAAAGCTTTTATTATTTTATTATCTGTTGCTTATATGGAGACTCAGTTTTTTATTTATGTAAAATTGCCCTAGAGCTTCAGTGAAATATTCTGATCAATTAAATTTTTAAAAGTCACACCAGCTTATGGACTCTACTGTGTGAGTTATACCACAGATAGGAAGGGACAAAGATTCCTGTTTAATTTAATTTCATGGCGCTGTCTCAACAGCGCCATGAAATATGAAGGGAAAAAAGATATATAAAATTCTGACTTCTATAGGTTTTAATTCAAAGAAGTTTATGTGGAGAATTTGCAATAAAGTGTCCTTGAATCTTCATTTTTGTGTTTATATATTTAATTTTGCATAGGCAATACCAAACCTGTTTTATCATATACATTAAAAATATTGACTAGGGATCTCTGAAAATCTTAAAACAACCCTTAATTACAAACAGTAATTTACTTACTGTGTTAGAGATTTGTTAGAGGAAATAATAAATGGATGATTTTTCTCTTAAACATCTCCTCTTTTCAATATTACATTGCAATTGTAAAGATAACAATCCCGTGCCATTCGCAAAATACTGTAATTGGGATTTCTACAACTTAATGTATCCATTCATATGTGTATAAGAAAGGCAATTCCTTTTTGTTATTTTTATAGGAATGATATTGTTGGATATATATGGCTTTTTTAATTATGCAGGAAAATTTTCCAATTTTTTTTTTGTTTTGTAACACTAGACAATTTTTCATCTAGTTATTTTTCTAGGAGGGCAAAACCTTTACAAATTGGTCATTTAGAAATTTTTTTAGACACACATCACCAAATGTTTCCCTGAGACATTTTTAATAGGTGTTGCTGTAAGTACATGACATTTGTTTTCATATCCACATAAACAATTAGGAGTCTGCTTTGATGTTTGTAAGCACACTGATGAAGAAGCAGTGTTCCAATAACAACAAGAAGTTTAATGAATTGCTGAGAGAGGCGTGTTCACAGACAGCATTTTTCACTGCTTCTGATTTTCAGGGAGGAAGAAAAAGAAAGCAGTATGCGAAAGTGATCCAATAGTACACTGCCCAATGAGAATATTAGATATTAGCGGTTAGTTCTTGGGTTCCTACAGAATATGTAGATAACAAGCTCTGGCAGGTTTTATTAATGAAAAATTCTGCTTGGTTTCTTTTTCCCCAGTCTGCTCTGGCGTGCTTCTAATGATAGGAGAATCACCTGGATCAGAGATTGCCCGCGCGCGTACTCCACAGCGTCTTCCACAGCTGTGCCCAGCTCGATATTATCGCCGCTGTAGTGCCGACCCCAGCTTGGCCAACATGGCCTAGTCCTCTGTCTCAGATTTCCTCAAGGCTGGGCAGTTGTTGGCAAGGATGCCCAGTTTCACTTTGCCTGCCTGATCATCTTCAGCATCTGCTTGCATCCCAGCACGTACTTTTCACCTTTCATAACAAGTTGGAGCTTAGAGTTGATGGACTCCGGATATTTTCATGTTCTTTGTGGCCACCATCTTCCTGCCTTAGGTGCAGATAGCTCTCAACCAGAAGCAGCTGCCAAGATGGCCAGGCAGTGAGCAAAGAAGCCCTACCGATAAATTAATAGAATTCAAGTTTTTTTTTTTTTAAGAGAGCCATTTTATCACACTTGAGTGCACTCATACACATTAATTACATCTCAGAGAATTTTTCCATTGCTTCTATCCTGCAGCTTTGCAGTGTCTCCCTGTTTTGCGCTATTCCAAACTCTTTATTCTCCTTGACCTGCTATTGAACTCAGGTGAGAATATGACAAAGTCCTTTCTAGATCTAGGAGTCTCTGATTTCATGGTGCTATTTCTGTTCTCCACACATCAGCTATATTTATCTATTCCCAGCTGATGGAGGAAGCCACAGTACTGGGTTGCATCTCTATCTTTTTCTTGTTTGCTTGCTTTTCAAAAATTTATAACAGAGATAAGAGGATTTGCAAGAGGAAAAGGATAGATTTATTTGTGTATTTTCTAGGGATGGTTTATTATTAAACAATCACACTAGTCTACTAAATACTGAAGATACAATCAGGACAGTTTGATTTTGTTCTGTTTTATTTCAGTAAAATTAATTCAAAAATTCTCAATGAAGTAGGAGGATGTGGAGGCTCAAGTTCAAATGCAACAAAAAGGAGAGAGTTCCACACATGTGTACAAGCCCCTGCAAAGCCTGGCTACCAGGGCAGCTGAGGGGCCAGCACAGTCTTGAATAAAGTTTTGTCATGTGCTGGGAAGGTCATTCCAGGATGGGGGGAGTTGTGTAAGCAATGAATACAGAGTTGGCATAGCTACAATAGAGAGAGGACCTCCCATAAAAAAGAGATTGAATCATGAAACTCAGGTGAGCTCCAAATTTTCTGAACAAGGAGATTATGGAGCCACAGAGAAAAGAGATTGAAGTTCTATAGTGTGCCTGTGGAGAGTCACATGAAGAGAAAACTTTCTCTCAAGCTCTCACAGAGAGCAAACTGGTCAAGCATTGGCCGTGACTCATCCACATGGATGACACAGGCAAAGGGACTACAGAATAATGTACAGGACTACAAGATAAACCCTGAGGGGACTTCACTGACCACATAAGAAACATAAAGTACATGTGTTGGTATATAGGTCTTGCTCTATCTAGGTCTTGACCATCCAGCAGAAAAGTATAAAAATGAAGTATACATCGTGGGGCCATAATATTAAGCTGAGCTGTAAATGGCTATGGTTGACAACTTCTTTGAATAACTCACTATCATTGTAGAATGCTGGACTGTGTTGGATTGTGGTGTCGAGTTCAAGCACCTAAGTTAGTTGAATGACAATGGAGTGCCCACGTTTGACAGGTGTAGACAAAGGAAGGGGTGTAGAAAGAAAAAATCATGATGTGTGTATAGACAGTACAGTTGGGATAGATAATGCTGTGCTTCTACATAATTCTATGAGAGGCAAGATCTGCACTAATGGTGGTTGGACAGGATATTATGTTGGCTTCTAGTACTATGGTCATCCACTAGGAAAATAATTATTGAATTTTTGATATAATTCAGGTATAAAAAATGAGATAAGTAAGCAGCTACACTCTTAATTCACTGATAGATATCTGCTAAAATAATATCTGTAAATATAATATCATGTATGCACCTTGTACAGTACCAAAACATTATGAAAACAGTTTGCAATGTATTAATTTATCGAATCTGTATTGTTAAGGTGTCTTGAAACTGTCTGATTGACATTTGTAGTTCAATAAAATAAAAAAAAAAGAAGAAAAATAAAAGAAATTGATTTTGATTGTGGGGTTCTAGCCAGGAGTGAATGATTAAACTGGAGGAGAAAAGCACACAGGGTTTATGAGAAGCAAATGGTTAAAATATGGGACAAAAACACACAAATAGTTAAAGGGTTAGGCAAGAGGCATGCAAACTCTGTGAGAATATGTAACTAAAATGTGGAACAAAAACTTCACAGGTTTTATGAGGAACAAATGATTAAACTATGGGACAAAAGTCTTACAGGCTAAGTATGAATCAGATGGTTAAACACCAAGAAGCTGAGATGAGTGAGGCATGTTATGTATGGCCATTGTCACTTCCCTCTTCCCAAGAAAAATTATCCAGCCTTGAGAAAAAGCCTAGCCCAAACTACTTTTTCTCTTGCACTGATAGTCTAAGGAAAACCCAGAGAGCATTTGACTTGGTGGCCTTTTCCTCCCAGAGTGTCCCTAAGGGTTGGATGCTGCAGTCTGCCCCTCAAAGTCTGTCAGTGACCAAAGTCCACAAGCAAGTTAATTTGCTTGCCTGTAGTGATTACTTTAGTTTGCATTCTGAAACTCAGAACTAAAAAAAGAAATAGAAAAAGCAGTGTATTTCATTTTAAGGTGATTAGAGATAAGGGAAAGTTTGTCGAATTCATCTACTTACCTTACAGTTTCTATGGAACTGATCTGGAGTTTTCAGAATTTCCAAAACCACACTTTAAGCCTTGCTGGTATAATTTACTAGGTGTGTTAACTTACTTTTCTCATTGCTGGGAGAAATTTCCTAAATTTAAAGGAAAAAAAAAGGTTTATTTAACTCATAATTCATAGAGGTTTTAGTCCATAATCAGTTGGTTGTAAGGTAGAGTGGCAAATGGTAGAAGGACAACTACGTAGGGCAGTGGAAGACAGCAAAATGAACCAGAGAGGAGGGAAGAGCAAGCCCACTTCTGTCCCTTGTATTATGTGCAGGTTACATCCTGAGGGAGGGTGTAGCTCTCATATCCTTAATTCCAGCATTAGACCACAAATCAATCACCAACTCTAGATTCAGCAGCTTCAATAAAGTCCCCTCCCCATGACTGTATGAGGCTTTGGGGAACATCTAGATGCAAAGGAAAATGCTAAGAGGCATGAGAACTACATTATTTCCTTTCTTTATACCTTCCATATTTTATTTATCTGAATTTTAAGACATGTCATTCAAAGTTGGCACTTTTTTTCTAGAACATGCAAGAAAAGTGTTACTAAAATGCATAGTCAGGTGTAGCTACCCAGGGAAGAGGATTCCATTTTGGAGTCCGACATAAACAACTTAGTGATTTACCAAGAACTTGTCTCAAAATAAAAATAGGTAAATAAACAAAGCCCTGGAAATATAGCTCATTGGGAAGGTCCTGGGTTCAGTTCCCAGGAAA
>PVKA01036902.1:0-21436 GCA_004027165.1 Ctenomys sociabilis | reverse complement strand
AATAGTGGCTTATCCATAGGACTGGAAGACTTATGACTGAGCAACAGATTTGACAATAAAAATATATTATATAGCAACCATTGTTAATTAGCTAGTTTTTATTCTGAAAAATCTGTGACATATGTAGTGTAGTATGTTATGGTGTTTTTGTCTTTGCTTTGGTATTTATTTTGCTTTTGTTTTTACTCTTCAAAATAAATTTAAATTAAATTTAAAAAAAAACAGCTATCTTTGTACCAGCATTGTCAAATAAATAGATCTGTAGTGTGATATGGACAAAATGACAAACTGCTTACTCACAAACAGTAAATTACTACCAAATACAATGATTATACCATCACGAACAATAGAAAATAATTCAACAATAATAATTTAGCATCAGCTAATTAACTGGTTGCTAATCAAACTTAATAGCAATAATAGCATGAAGGAGGTGTAAGGGAAGAGAAAATGAAGTTTAAATTGTGAAATAAAGAAAATGAAGATTAGGGGAAGAGTGAAGTGTGACAAAGGATCCTTTCATGGAATAAAATAAAATTAATAGTAAAAAGTAATATAAAAACAAAAAGAAGTGACAGAGGAAAAAAAAACTAAAAATAAAACTCACCAACTCCCAAAACAAAGAAAAGAAAGGTGAGCAAAAAGCATTCCTTTATGTTTTTTGGATGAATAGTATCTTTTCAGGGTCTGCCGTATTAAAATCCATCACGTATGGGGAAAAAGAGAATGAGTGGTTACTGCAACCATGTTTTGTTTCCACGGCTATGTTTTGATTGTGAATGCAGAGTCCTGAGCCTTTTCTACTCAGTGTGATCAGTCATTGTTGTCTGCAATTGCGCTGTATTCATCCGAGTTGCTTTCATCTTCCCAAATCAGGGCTTTTACTGTATAGCTTTATAGTGCTTGTGTTTGTGAAATGCACCATCATGCTCCTGAGAATCCTCTGTCCATAGACCCTCATGCTGAGAATGTAGGCAAACATGAAATCAGAGGTGTATCCCTGGTCACATTGACAGATGGGGAAAGCAATCAGCTCCATGTTAGATATACGCAGCAGAACATGTGTGTATGTGTGTGCGGCAGGTATGCAGGTAACTGGGCTTCATGCCAGCACTTGCAGATCCAGACCCTTCTGAAACCTGCATGTTATGTGTCTGGCTGCTCAACCTGTGTTCCTTCCAGGCCAGAACTTAAATTTCTTAAGATATTTACACCATCGCTGGAACTGTCCCTTCTGGTCTTTCATGTCCAGTCACTTTGGTAGGGTGACCTCAGAAACACTGAGATGTACATGTTTTGTACCTGTCTTGAATAATTAATTCCTTCTTAAAATGGTTCTTGATTACACCGTCTCAAACGTGGCAGGTGCTGCACTGGATGCAGTAAAATTAGATGTTGGAAGCACAGGTTCATATGAGTGCAGACCCTCAAATCCAACAAGCCACTTGTTCTGCCCAGTAGAACTTTCTTAGACACAGCCGTATCCATTTTTTATTACCTTTATTGAGAAACAAATATCAAAGAGACAGTTTCAAAACAGGATAACAGGACAGTTACAATAATTAATACTTTGCATATTGTTGTCTTCATAGTAGTTATTCATAATACAAGATGTAGCGGCTCCTACTATCAATGGCAGACTGCTATGGTTCATAAAGCCATATTTATTAGAGGAGACTGTTGAAAATGTTTGTGCCCTGAGAGGACGATTGAGACTGGGCAAGGTGGTGCAGGTCTATAGCACTTGGGAGGCTGAAAACTGGAGAATGACTATAAGTCAACCTATGTAGTATAATTCTTCAGACCCTGTAGACCCTGTTCTAAATACATAAATAAAGAAAAAGAAAATGTTTGTCTACCCAGGCTTACAGACACAGCCATTTATATATATTGGGGAACTTGATCTAGTTTTCAAGATCAAAGTGGTACTGGTAGATATTCATAAGGTGTTACTGATAAAATAGTAGAGCCAGAGAAAATCTAGTTTCCCTTAAAGAGGGCCATACTCTCCTTTAGTTTTCATGTAATTGAAAAATTAGGGAAAACACTTTTTCAGTTTTTATTCCTCTATCTTCTTGTTGTTGAATTTTGAAACATTTCTAATTTTTAACTTTTTCATTTTCTTTAAAATAAAATATTTTGTTTTTGAAAATGCTACTGCTAATTTCATTACTAGTATAAGTCTTTGAGCATTGTTAACACAAAAAGCATAAAGGTAATATAAACTAAAATGACTTTATTGAGCAGTTTAGTTAAGATTATTGTATTGTCAAATAATTATATTCATATAAATGTACACTGAAAACTAGAAAATCATTAATAGTTGAACATATGTTCAGAATAGTTAAACATTATCTAGATACTTCAAATTGAACCAAAATATTTTAGGTTCCTATAGTATGTAAGGTACTGGAACAATAAATATTTAAATATTGCAAAATATCATAATTCTTATGCTTTCTTGAGTGTGTGTGTGTGTGTGTGTGTGTGTGTATGTGTGTGTGTGTGTGTGTGTATTACTAGATTCTGGACCCTTAGCTCTTTCTCTGAGCTGAGATATATCCCCCATATTTTTGGTGAGGCTGTGTTTGCCAAGTTGCCAAGCAGCTAAAATTTGTGATCCTTCTACTAAGGCCACCTTTAAATTCAATAGGCAAACCTTGATGACTATTCAGGTAAGTGGTACAGCCAGAGTTTAAATGCAATACCAATCACTGACTTTTAGTATTCCCACAATCAGCTTCTACATTTTGCCCTTTTTTCTGTGGTTTTTCCATACCTATCTGTTATCCACTGTGGTGGGTTTTATATCTCTTCACTTTCACTACTTGTGCTGAACAGTATTCCATATGTTGAGAAAAATCAGTCAGAGCTGAAAGAAATGATGAGAAAACTTGATTAATATAGCTACTGAGGACCGTAAGCTTTGCCCCTTCCTAAGTGAGTTCTGAGCCACTGGAACTTCTCTTTAGTAAGACTACAAACAGGCTAAAGAATGTTCATGATTAACTTTTGTAGAAACAAGCTACTTACCTGTCTTGTCTTGTGGCATTCATTAAACTCTAAATTTATACAAGACTAATCAGTCACGTCCAAGGTCAGGATCAAAGAACAGGCAGGGCTGCTCCAAAGACGCACTATCATCTTCAGTTTGCCGTGACCTTCAAGCACTTGCCTGCGTCATGGGTGTCAGTGTTTGGCTCCTTAGGCCCTGTTCCTTGGTTCTCTGCTCCTTTGGGACAGCGAGATTTTTACTCATATCTGCACATTCATGTTTTTCTCTGACTAGGATTCTTTCCGGTTCACATTTTTCTGGTCTCAGTTATTTTTTATGGTGCTGAGACAAAATACCCACCTCACAAATTTAAAGGAGGTAAGATTTATTTTTGGCTAACATAGGAGTTTCAGTTCACTACTGGCTGACTTTAAGGCAGGTGCCTGGGCAGGGAATATTTATGAGTAGAAAAAGTTCATGGCAGGGAAAAGACAGCAAATTAATGAAGCAGTGAAGCAGCAGCAGCAGAGGTAACACTAGCTTGATTATTCCTTTTTCCCTTTCAGGCTCCTAGCCCTCTAGTGGGGGCTGCCTACACCTGACATGGGTGACCCAAACCCAGAAGTATGCAAAAGCAATCAGCAGACAAAATTAGTAATCACACAGCTTCAATCCCAGCATCACATAATTAATTACAATATTACATACCCTAGATCCAGCCAACTCTGAGATGCCCTGCCTATTACCCTGCTTTGGTACATCAAGACACAGTGCATAACTTTCTCTTTGACACAGTTGTAAGGCATAGAGCCTTCATGATTTTATGCCTTTTGGAGCAGTGTATAGATTTTTACATTTCAAAATTCAGTGGGCTAATGTTTTTCCCTATAGTGGTTGATAAGCTGTGTGAACTCGAGAAGCTTAGAAATTTAACAAAGCATGGGAACAGGATCCTCACTTTGTAAGCATCCTCCTCCAATGTAGGAGAGGACATGGTATGAGTGCTACACCCTCCCTGGGTGGAGGCACCATTCTTACATTATAAGGCAGGAAAAAGCTTGTTTTCCTGCTTTTGCTCTTGCTGTTTTTCCTGATTTTGCCACCTTGAACTGTTGCCCCTTACCATGACACCCTGCCTTAGAGCCAGCTGATTACATACTAAGATCTTCACAAACTGCAAAGCTAAACAAACCTTTCCCTCCTTACTTCTGAGCATCAGGTATTTTGACTCAACTATGAGCAAAAAGTAACACACTCCCTTCCTATTTTATTTCTTTTTTTAACCCTGTAGTGGCTACATTTTAAAATGTGCTTCCATGTTATTAAGAATAGACTACAATTTCTCTGTGTTAATTTGTTGTAATAAAAACTTTTTAAATACCTATATTACTTGAGGTATTACAGTACTAACTAGCCCACACTAAAGTTATGAAAAGAAAAATATATTACCCTTAAACATTTCTTTAAAAATGTGCTAGAAGGAAACTTTAAATTTGTATTGTTTTTAGTTTCCTCTGACTCATCAATTCATTTTAATTAGCAAAAGTAATAGTTATGTTATCCAGTCTCTATCCTGATACATTTTGATAATTGCATCTTGATATGCCTGAATTCGTTGCCATGATTTGACTTGATTTGTTGGGTCATTTAGTTGTCTGAAATATAATCACTAAGAACCCTTTATTGTTCACCCAGAGGCTGCACTGAAGATATATATTCTTAAAACCCTTAATTTTCATTTTGCTGAAACTAAATTCCATATATGCAACACACTGAACACATTACCAAGCCTCAGAATTTTCTGAACAAATGAAAAATTGTAGGAAGTATTAACGATAAGGGAGATAACAACATAAATATTTTATTAGGTGTTTGTTCTGTTCTAAACATTCACTTGTCTTTAATTATTATTTTTCACAGTTGGCTAATAAGGTATATACTATTATAAACACCGTTTATAGACGAACAAAGGATGCAGATAGGCTAAATAATTTGTTTGGGTACTTTTCTCACTCCTGTGACAAAACACCCAATACCCGAAGTTAAAGGAAGAAAGGGTCATTTCAGCTCATACTTTGTAGAGGTTTCAGTCCATAGTCAGCTCACTCCAAGGCAGGATGACACGACAGAGGGGCATCACTAGGGAGAAATAGTTCATAGCAAAGAAAGGCAGGCAGAGGACAGCAAACAGCTGACAATAGCAGCAGCAGAAGCAGCAGGCCTCCTTCTCATTTTACTTTCAGGTGCACTCACATCCAAGATGGGCTTCTTTAAACCCAGCATCATACCCTTACTTCCAACACCACACAATTTAAGCCTACTGTTATGTATCCTGGATCCAGCTACCTCCCAACACTCTGTGTATGAGTACATGAGGCTTTGGGAGGTCTTTTAACTATAATATAACCCTAAGATACATAATAATGGAATACACATGTTTCTATGAAATGTGCTTAGTAGATCAGCATATTTGCTAATGCACAAGATAGGACACTGTTGCATTTTAAAAACCTTCCAAATTATATTAGTGTCCAGTCAAAATTAAGACCTGCTGTTCTTCCCAAATTATTTAATATTTTCTTCCCAATTAGTGAATTCTTTCTTTCTTTCTTTCTTTCTTTCTTTCTTTCTTTCTTTCTTTCTTTCCTTCTTTCTTTAATACAGAGTCTCACTGCACATCTTGGGCTCCTCTTTTCAGCCACCCCAGCACTGGGATTACAGGTGTGAGCCACTACACCCAGTGTCAGGGGCCAACTCTGCATGCCCAGAGGTGGGGCTGGCATGGTATGTGGTGCCAAGGATTGAACCCTCGTCCCTGCACTTGCCTGAGCAGACACTTAGTCCTCTGAGCTACCTCACCAGCCCTTAGTTCTACATTATAAATATCAAATTTCAGTTCTGTCTGGTGAGAAGAAAAGCTTCACTAAAACTTTCATTTTGTAATGGCAAGTGCAGATGTGAATGGGACCTCATCATTAGACAATCAAGTTTTCTGGTTCACTCAGTTGGGACTGTTTATATTTGTCCTTTGTAAGACTCCTTTACCTCTGACAAGCTCTGCTTCCCCTTATATATGAATTTAAGGACCTTTCAAATGTACAAATAGATGGGCTTTATGTCTTAGAAGTCTGACATATGTATCCCTCTACACTATGTTGTAAAGATTAAAAAGAAAACCTTTAGCTTAAGATCAGAGCTGATAAAATCTTCTAATTGGAACCACTTTGCAAGGTTTTTGTTGATGATGAGGTGGTGATATTGAGTGAAAAGAACACTGGTATGACATCACACGTCATCAAGAATAAAAGAAAGAGGTAATTTCCAGAGTCCACTGTTCCTGTCTCTTTCATTAAAACAACAACAACAAACAAAAAACAGATACCTATTGTGGGCAAAGAGTTGTAATGGAAATACAAGTAAAATTGCCATGGAAAAATGGGCAAGAGGTTATTTACTCCCTCTGTGTAAAATGTCTTCATTGAGCCCAGCATGATACATGGCATCACCTGTTTTGTCAGGAAGCAAGGATATTTTCAGCATTTATTTTGTCTCCCAAAAGAACAAACTCTGTAACAAATTAATCCAGAATCCTCGCTAAGTACTAAAGAACCTAAAGTATGCCTTAAAGAATGAAGGAAACATATGGGAAAAGGTGTTCCTGGTAAGGAAGTTTTATTTCAAAAATTTAAAGTGAAAAAAAAAATTGGATTTAAAAAAATGTGGAAGCACAAGGAAAAATAGTACATGTGAGAAAATGAGGTAATTATTTGGAAAATGAGGTAATTGATTGTGGCTACATATGCTAGAAAATATAGAACTTTATACTCTGGTATTAAAGAATTTAGACGTTATGTGGCAAAATAATAGTGTTGACATGCTCAAAATCACTCATCAATTTGAGAGTGGAATATTGAGAGGAAGGCTCAGATCTCCTATTTCCAAGGGTAGAATATGCATGTTCATATAGGCTATGACATTCATTTAATATTCATTTCAATGACACATCTATATGAAACAAATATATATTAATTTCAGTATTTAAGGTACTAATGAGTCCAGCATGCCTCTTCCAAGAATTGAACATGATTCACTTAGAGTCTCAATATTTACCATTAAACTGTTAAAACCCTGGAAATGGAAAAAAATGTAAATTTCCCTTCTTCTGTTTTTCCCCTGCTAAGTACTGTGGTTTCTAGAGTTATTTAGACAGATACCATCCCTTTTATTTGCTTCTTGGCTGACCCTTATGAATTTCAAGTATATCCACTCAAATTATTATGATTTGAGTTCAGGAACCTAAATTATTTGAATGACATTGGAGTGCCCATCTTTGACAGGTGTAGACAAAGGAAGGGGTATAGAAAGGAAGAATCATGATGTGTGTGTATGGGCAGTACAGTTGGGATAGATAATGCTGTGCTTCTACATAGTTCTATGAGAGGCAAGATTTGCACTAATGGTGGTTGGATAGGATATTATGTTGGCTTCTAGTACTATGGACAACCACTACAAAAATAACAAGGTAGAAAGTATTAATTATTGAATCTTTGATGTAATTCAGGTATAGAAAATAAGATAAGTAAACAGCTACATTCTCTTAATTTACTGATAAGAGACATATGCTATAATAATGTCTGTAAGTATAATATCATGTATGTACCTTCTATGATACCAAAACATGAAAACAGTTGGCAATGTATTCATTTAGCAAGTCCATCTTGTCAAGGTATCTTAAAACTGTCTCATTGATATTTATATGTCAATAAAATAAAAATTAAAATAAAAAATAAAATACCATTGTATTTCAATAAAAAATATTATGATTCTTACATTATATTGTGAAACTGCCATTAATTTGCTATAAATAGGGCTTTACTTTCTTATTTTTATTTTTATTTTATTTTATCTTTTAAAGAGAATGAAAATAGTAAAAAAAAAAAAATGAAAAGATATTGAATTTAACCAAACAAAATGAAAAGAATTCAACAAAAGTTGTTCAGGTGACCAGATATAAGTATGCAAAATTGGTTGAAAATTAAAAAGTAGAGAGAGGAAATAAATGGACATTAATTTCTTCCTTCAATACACTAGCAGAAAATAGCAGTACAATTATCCAATCTGTACTGTATATATCTATAATATATAACTTTTTCCCTGCCTTCTTTCTTTCTATTCTTATTTCCCTCATCACAGTTCCTTCTTTAGAACAGTTTCTTTCCCTTTCACAGTATCTATTTTACATTTCAGATGTTAATAACTCTTTTAGGCTCTTACATTAGTGGGACAATATGATGTGTACACATGTGGGTGTGATTTATTTCACTTATGAGTATGATCTCTATCTGTGTCTCTTTATAGGAAAAGCCCTGAGCTTATTTTTTATAGCTGAGTAATCCTCCATTGGATAAAAATGACACATATTTTTATTCATTCATTAGCTGATGGACATTTTCATTGTGTCCAAGATTTAGCTATAACAAATTTTGATGCTATAAACACAGGAGCGCACATGTCACTGTGGTATAATATTTTCAATTTTTCTAGAAAAAAATATCCAGAGATGGAATAACTGTTGAGAGGAACCTCTAATTCTAATTCCTTGAGGAATCTCTATACTAATTTCCACAGTGATTATACCAATATATATGGCCATCAACAGAGGAGAAACATTTCTTTTCCCCCTACAGTGCCTCAAGCATATGCTATTGGTTGGATTTTGAATATTAATCATTCCTTGTTGGGTGAGATGGAATATCGGCATTGTTTTAATTTGTGTTTCTCAAATGACCAATGCTGTTGAACTTTTAAAAATAGATTTACTTCTCATTTGTATTTCTTCAACTGTGAAGTATATATTTTTCTCAGATACTTATCTTTTGACTAGGTCTTTGAATTTTCAGGGCCTAATTTTTTAATTGTTTATAATTCAGCTATAAAAAAACCTGTAAATATAATTTCATGTATGCACCTTGTACAGTACCAAAACGTTATGAAAACAGTTTGCAATGTATTAATTCATCGACTCTGTATGGTTAAGGTGTCTTGAAACTGTCTGATTGACATTTGTATTTTAATAAAATAAAAATAAATGGAAAAAAAAAAGAAGTCTTCTGTCTGAAATACAACTGAAACATTTTGCCAAACTGAGCATTTCCTTTTTACTATGCTGGTGATTTCTTTTGACATGTGGAAACTTTTCAATTGGATGAGAGAGCAGTTGTTGATTCCTTGAAATACTTCCCATGCATTTTGTTTATAGTTCATGAAATCTCTTTCTATTGCTTTACATTCAAGATTTTTGCTTAATTTATCCAATAAACTTAATGTTTCTTTTTTAATATTTAAATCTTTGATTGCATTTGACTTTAATTTAACGATAGTGATAAACATGAGTCAATTTTGGGCTTTGGGCTTTGAGCATATTTTTTTAAAGAAGTTTTCTTCCAGTGAACATGTTTGACCTCTTTGACAGAGATAATGTGTGTTTATAATTGTGTCTGCATGTCCTAATATGTTCCATTCATTCTTTGGTCTTTTTCCCAGAATAATCCTGATTTTATGACAGTGGCCTTGTAGTATAAATTTAAGTCAGAGTTTGTGATGTCTTCTACTTTTCCTTTTCTGACCAGGATTGCTTTTGCTATTCTAGGTCTCTTCAGGTTCCAGATGAATTTCAGGTGTTTTCTTTAGGTCTGTGAAGTAAACAAGTAGTATTTAAATTGCAATTTCATTGGATCTATATAACAATTTGAGAATATGGCTATTTTCACAACCTTAGTACTTCCTTAGTAAGACATTTACATGAAGCAAATGTCTTTGCATTTTCTGAAACCCACTTTATTTTTTTTTCAAAATACTATAATTTTCACTGTATAGATATTTTTCTTCCTTTTTTAGGTGAATACTAAATATTTTCTTTTGATGTTATTGTGAAAGGCATAGTTTCCCTAATTTCTTTCAGTGATTTTATTTTCTGTGTACAGAAATGCTATTGATTTTTATTATTAATTTGCATATCATATATATTTGAAGATCATTGGTAGAGGAAAAGTAACATTAGCAAAAAACAAACGTTACGTATAAATTGGAAGACAATCAACTCATAATACAAATCACAAGGCATATCTATGTGTAGCCCATGATGATTGAGCTTTTCTCATGTGACCTTATCTAAAACAAGAGGTCATACTAAGCACAGAATAAGAAGATAGGATATTATGAACCTATTGACTTAAAGGCTTTCCTCCCTTCAGCTTTACTAACTAATGAATACTTGACTTCTTAATAGAAATATTAATAAAGCATAAGTATAGACAAAAGATGTTTGTAGAATTCTGGATCTTGTTACAGTATTAAAATAGAGATACAATAGTGAAAAAGGGAACATTATGTCCATTCTAGTCTGTCCACCATTTACCATCTCCAAAGACTTTTCATGAAAGCAGCAGCCAGGGAAGATTCATGTGGCGTGTTTCAAATACTGTTCTTTGATATGAAGATCCATTTCTCACCCACTTTTTCTCATGACTTGGCACTGCAACTTTTCTTCTTTCCACAGTCAAAATGATGAGTATGATTTCAGTGAGAGGAAGTATTTTGCAAAGGATTAATGGCAATGTGTCTTTTAAATAATCTTTTTAAAAGTGTAAACATTCACTCTATTTTTTAACATACTGTTATGATTTGTGTTTAGTTGTCTTCCTAAAGCCTCAAGCAATAAGGGAATGGGCTTCTATACTTTGTGCTTAATTAATAATCCAATGCTGAGATTATAGGTGGAACTGTTACACTTGTACTGGGGTAGATAACCTGACTGCAATATAAGGGAGAGAAAGAGGATTATCTGCTACATTGCGCTTTCCTTTTTTCGTGCTGTCTTGCACCACCATAAACTGCTTCTACCTACCTCATGCCACTCTGCCTTGAAGCCAGCTGTTTATGGACTGAAACCTTCATAAATCATGAGCTAAGTGAGCCTTTCATTCCTTAATTTTGGGTGACAAGTATTTTGTTCAGGAAACGTTAAAAAAAAGTAATTGAAACACATACCTTGTTTAAGGACAGTGTTCACCTGCATTTGAAGAGGTAATATCCCACAATCTGCTTTCTTCAAATAAGAAAACAAGAGAGAAGACTCAAGAACTATGTAAATAGGTATATCCTGGTCCCATAACAATTGGCAATGAGTTGACATGTTCCAGCTCAAGCAGTGAGAAAAGAGAAGAGTATTCCTTTCTCTTCCAATTTTTGTTCTATTTGACTGAGGAGAGATATCTGGTTGCAAATATTTTTATATGAATTTTATTAAGAAAAAAGTAGCAATGAGACAGTTTCAAAATGGGTTAGTAGGACAGTTACAATAATTAGTACATTGCATATTGTCTTTGTAATAGTTATTCATAGTACAAGTTGCAGACATGATATTTTGTCTAAGCACAACTAGTTCAAAACTTTTTTCTCATTGAATTAAGAGAAAGTAGCTGTATATCTATCCTAACTATTTTGCACGTGCAATCTGGTTGCAAATTTTATGTGCAGGAAGAATTTGATCTGAAGATCTATGGCCCACTCAAGTTAATACTTAAGGTTTACCAACACAATGCTTTTTCACTAAGCATTATATTATTTTTTTTTTCTTTTTTTAGGGAAGGGTCTACAGGATGTTCAGCGTCTTACTACTAGATCAGACTCATGGTGATCCACCTGTTTACAGCTTCCCAAGAGCTGGAATTACAGGTACACACCACCATATCCAGTCTCACTTGAAGTCTCAGTACACCTCGGGGGCAGGACAGGGACAACAGGCCCAGGGATCAAACCTCAGTCCTTGTGCCTGCTTACAGGTGCTTTAATCTGTTGAGCTATTTGACCAGCCCTATATGTTACATCTTGATATTCAATATTTCTTACCTAGTCCTCTGGAAGCTTATTTTTTCTAATATAACTACTTGAACATAAATAGATTTGAACTCTTTGCTTCCTTTTCCATATATCTATGACTATATTGTCTACTTTTAGGAAGTAGAAAAAGGCACTAATCCATTATACATGTCTCTTGCTGCACAATTTGAAGTACTTCTCATTTTCTATAATTTGAGTTGACATTCATGGTATCTATGTGCCAAGTACAAATAAAACATCTCATAAAATCTTACAAAATTCATGCTAACAAATTCTCACTTCATTAGTTTCTTGTCATTAACACACACACACATTCACACACATATGTATATCAAACTAATATATATATTTTATTATGAGTATATATATATATATATATATATATATATATATATATATATATCACCTCCAACCATTTTTTGCAACCTTGTGCTTTGTCTTTGTTATGTTCTGTATAGATGACTGCCAAGATCCTCATAAGCAGAGTTTTCAGAAGGCGATTGGTTTATGAGAGTTTAAGGTGACTTCCTGGTAGGAGCAGGGATCTGGATAGAAGATAGAAGTCCCTGGGGGTGTAGACTGAAAAGGTTTATCTAACCTTGATTCTCTCTTTTCCATCTGCCTTCCTATCACTAAGTCATAAATAATTCTTCCTCATCCATGTCAATATGCCAGGCTGTCATGCCTTCAAACCAGATAACTATGAACATAAGCCTCTTCATACTGTGACCCCAAACAAAATGCTGTTTTCTAGGTTGTGTTAGATATTTTGTCCCAGAAATGATGAAAATAACTAAAACATTTTTATTTTGATTTGTCTTCTTTCTGGAAAGAATACTGAACAAAAGACCTATTCACAAATATGTTTTAAGTATACAATATTATGCTGTGTAATATAGGCAGTCTACTGTACATATAGTCTCTATAACTTTTTATTTTATTTATTTTTATTCAGTATAAATATAACATTAAAGACCCTGACCAACATCTCCCCCATGTCCATTTTCCCTACACAGGCAACACAATCTTGCTCTCCACTTTTGAGCTTGACAACTTCAGATACCTCACATAAACTATGATAGGTGTCCAGTGGTCATATTCAACTTTGTGTCCCTAGTCATGGCCATGATTTACATATGTTGTATTTTTTTTTAAAGAATTGGGCATTGAACTCAAGGCAAGTGCTTATTCTACTGAACCATCTCCTAGGCCTACTATCTCCTCACTAGTATTTATGAGAAACTAAAGATTAGACAGTATGTATATAAACTCTCTCTGTTTCTTTATAATCAAATCTGAACAGAATTTTCTCTGAATTCTCTTCAGTATCCCAGAAAGATAGATTATTTAAGGTAAGTACTACATTTTTATGGCTATATATGTTTCTCTTAAGTTATATGTCTATTGAAAGACTCTAACATTCAACTTTTACTTCCTTTTTCATTAACAAACACTTTAACACATTTCAAGAAAATTTAGAATACTGCATGCAGCCCAATCTGTGTAAGCTGAAACCACAGCCATGCTGTTTCTATGGAGGGCTTGGAGGGTCGTGCTATAGGATGTTTTGTGAGTTCAGGTTCTAGATACAAACTTCCTGGACTCAATACCCAGGTTCAACTTATACAGTACTTAGAGAAGGAGGCTTGAGTAAGCAGCTTCTCTATACATTGACTAATTAACCTGCAAAATTTTAATAGCTCAAAGGATAAAGGTAGAATACAATTGATGGGTTTTATTTGAAAGAGATTCAAGACAGGAAAATGCTTGGTATGGATTCAGGTACATGACTTTAAATATCAGTGATATTCTAAGGTTAATGTAACATAAATATGACAGTGAGACTTAGGAATTATTTTCCACATTAGATACATGAGAAAGTCACCCAAGTCCTATGGCATGTAGCAATTTTGATGACAATAATGGGGAACTCTTTGGAATAGCTGCTATCATAAGCAAGACTGTAGTTTCCCTGCTTCTTCTGCAACTTTTACTTGGTATGCTATCAGATTATGTTCTCCATCTTTCAGTCAGAGAGTAAATAACTCAGTAAGAACTTTGCTGACTACTTTTCTGTGAAACAAAAGAAACAAACACAAGATTCAATTGGAACTAATTTCTTTATGTATTTATTACAGGGTCTACAAGGTCTTAAAACAAAGACTGTACTCTTAGTGATCCTACTGTTTTTCGGCCTCCAAAGCACTGGGATTACAAGCATGTACCACTACGCCCAGACTCATTTGATTTTGTATTATGCCCCACAGGTGGGGCAGGTAAAGTATTCTGGGGATTAAACCTTAGTCCTTGTGTCTGCCTAAGCACACACTTTCGCTCTCTGGCTGGCCATGGATCTAATTTCTTAAAGAGATTATGATGGGAATTGTTCTTGTGAGAGATTATCAGAAAGTATTGACACCCAAGATGGATTCTCCAGGTACTACAGAGATTTTTATTAACCTGTAATATCCTGGAATTTCATTCTTTCTGGCATTATGATCTGGAAAAGCAAGAATGGAGATCTCAGTCTAAGAATGCTTGCTATCTTAGTTGAAAATTTCTGAGGGCCGGCGGTATAGCTCAGCGGACTAAGCGCTTGCTTAGGTAAGTGCAGGGACCAGTGTTCGATCCTTGGTTCCCCAAGCAGCGCCGGCCCCGCCTTCGGGTGCGCTGAGCCGGCGATGCAATCCGGGCGTGGTGGCGCGCACCTGTAATCCCAGCACATGGGAGGCAAAAAGCAGGAAGATCACTACGAATGTGGGTTGCATGCATAGTGAGACTCTGCACCAAAAAAAGAAAAAAGCAGAAAATTTCTGTAACTAAGCAGAGATAAATACATGCAGAAAGTTCCAGTTGGAATCCTAGTTATTGTTAATATTGATAAATTGGTACTGAAAGGATGAATAAATATATACAGTTCTCAACTTTGAATTTTCCCTGTCTCAGAAGGGAGATAACAATACTAGATTTATAATACAATAGTGATGAGACAAAACCATATGAATTTTTCAAACTTTGTTGTTAGTCAAGTAAGAAAAAAACATAATATAGATAAGCCAATATATATCAGTTATAGCTTTCAGTGTAAATAGCCTCAGTTCACCAGTCAAGAATACCAGACTGGCAGAATGGATCAAGAAACAAAATGCAACAATATATTGCATACAGGAAACACATTTAACTCAAAAATAAATTAATGGACTGAACCTCAAATCATGGACAACAATACTCCAAAAGACAGAAACCCAGAAAAAAAATCATGGGTAGCTATTCTGACTGCTGACAATATCAACTTCAAACCACATGTGATAAAAAGAGACAAATAAGGTCACTGCATACTTGTAAGGGGAACACTGCAAGAGGAAGAGATAACAATTATAAATATATATCCACAAAATGTAATACCACCCAAGTACATAAGACAAATTCTAACAGGCATAAAAAATTAACGAACAATAACATAATTGTATGGGGGACATGAACACTCCAATGACACAAAGCCATAGAGCCACCATGCAAACAATGCTAAAAGAAATAAGAAAACTAAACCAAACTTGTGAATAAATGGACTTAGTAGATCTTTACAGAGTGTTCCACCCAACAGAATCGGTATACACATTTTTCTCAGATGTACATGGTACATTCTCCAAAGTAGAACATGTGTGTGTACATAGAACATGCTTAGACAAATGCAAAGGAATAGAAATTATCCCATAAATATTATCTGATCATAGTGCAATGAAACTGAAACTTATAGAGAAAAGGTACGACAAACTTAGTAAACATATGGAAACTAAATAATACCCGGTTATACATTGAGTGGCTCATAGAAGAAATAAAAAAAGAAATAAAACCATTTTTTACAATCTATCTAAAATACAGGTACAACAGGAAGACATGGGATGCAATAAAACTTTTTTAGTAGGGAAATTTATAACAATAAATTATCACATCAGGAAAAGAGAGTGAGCCTGAATAAACAATCTTATGCTGAACTTCAAACTCTTAGAAAAAGAAGAGTAAGACAAGTCCAAATTCCAAATAAGGCAAGGAATTATAAAGATCAGAAAAGAAATAAATGCAATGGAGATTAAGAAAGTAATGCAAAGAATTAATGAATTGAACAGTTAGCTCTTTAAAAGAATAAATAAAATTGATAAAAACCTCAATAAAAAAGGAAATAAAAAACTCAAATTCATCCAATAAGGAAACAAAAGTATGAAATTACTACAAACCTTATAGAAATTCAGAAGATTATACTTATTTTATTTAATTTTCTTTTTCAGAACCAGCGATTGAACTCAGACCCTTGCTTTTTCCAGGGCAACACTTATTCTACTGAGCCATCTGTCTTGTGCCCAGAAGATAATACTTTCTAAAATTTTTATTCTCAGAGAATGAAAAATACAGAAGAAGTGGACATATTCCTAGATACATATGAAATCTTTTTTTTTTTTTTTTTTTTTTTTTTTTTTTTTTTTTTTTTTTTGAGGAACTAGGAATTGAACTCAGGCCTTTGTGTTTGCCATACAAGCACTTATTCTACTGAGCCATCTCCCTAGCCCAGATTCCTAGATACATATGAAATACCACAACTGATTCAAGAAGATATAAAAGTTCTGCATAACCCAATATCAGTCAATGAAATTAAAAATATAAGAAAAAAACTACCAACAAAGAAAAGTCCATCTTCTGATGGAATCACAGTGGAATTCCACAAGAAATTTAGGCAGAGCCTAATACCAACTGTTCTCAAACTCTTCAATGAAAATAAAAAAGGAAGAAATTCTCCCAAACACATTCAGGGAGGCAAGTATTATTCTAATATCAAAAACTAGAGAAGAAACCAACCAAAAAAGAGTTCTACACTCTAATCTCACTAATAAATATAGGTTGAAAAATCCTCAATAAAATACTAGCAAACAGAATGTAGCAAATAACCAATATTATACATCACAATGAAGTGGGATTCATCCTGGGAATGCAGGCACCATTTAAAATACAAGCAAAACCATAAATGCAATAAACCACATCACCTGAGCCAAAGATAAAAGTCACACGATCATCTCTATAGATTCAGAAAAAGCTTTTGACAATGCCCAACACTATTCATGATTAGAGAAGTCATACAGAAAATCAGATTACATAATCTTTACCTCAACTTAATAAAAGTGATTTGTGAAAAACAAATAGCCAACATTATACTTACAGGACAAAATTGAAAGCCTTAATTTCATTTTTATTTTTAATGTATTTGGACAGAGTCTGCAGCATCTACAGGGTCTCACTATGTGGATCAAACTCATAGTGATTCTCTTGTTTTCAGCTCCCAAGCTCTGGGATTACAGGCCTGCACCACCACTCCCAGTCTCAATCTCTGTGTAGGTGCACCACAAGGGGCGGGTGTTGGACTCATGCCACTGCACTCTGTCTAAGGGGGCACTTTAGTTTACTGGGCTATCTGGCTGCTCCTGAAAATCTTCATTTTAAAATCAGGAACTAGACAATGATGCTCACTGTCACCACTCTTGTTCAGTATAGTTATGGAAACATTAGCCAGAACAATTAGATGAGAGAAAGGAAAAAAAAAAAAAAAAAGCAATGATGATTGGAAAAGAAGAAGTGAAGTTATCAGAATTTGCCAATGACGTGATACTATACATAGAATATCCCCAAAACTCCTTTAAAAAACATGTGGATTTTAAAGACTACCAAATTCAGTAGTGTAGGAGGTTACAGTGTTAACACTGAAGCACATCAATAGCTTTTCTACGCACAAACAACAAATGAATTGAGAGAAATTATGGAAACCACACCTTTCAGAATCATGCCTCCACCAAAAGGAAATAAATCTCACAAAGGAAATTAAAGATGTATACAGTGAAATTATAGTACTCTGATAAAAATAGATTGAAGCAAATTTCAGAAAATGGAATGATATCTGTTGCTCCTGGATAGAAATAATCCAAATTGTCAAAATGTCATACTCCCAAAATTGTTATACAGACTAAATGCAACCCCAATTAGAATATCACAGATCTAGATAAAACAATCCTAAAATTCGCCTGGAACCAGAAGATACCTAAAATAGCAAAATCAATCCTGGGTAACAAAGGAAGGACAGGGGGCATCACAATCCATGACTTGGAATTGTACTGAAAGCTACTACTATAAAATAAATGTGATACTGGCCAAAACACAGACCTAAATATCAGTGGAACAGATTAGAAGATGTAGACACAACTACAAGTGCATTCAGTCATTCAGTGCCAAAAATGTTCACTGGAAGAAAAATAGTTTCTTTAACAAATAGTAGTGGAAATACTTCTTTTCCACATGCCAAAGGCTTAAAATAGACATATGCCTATCATTATGCACAAAGCTACAATGTAAGTTCATCAAAGGTTTAAATATTAAAACTGAAACACTAAATCTTCTGGGAGAGAAAGTAGGTAGAAACCTTAAGGACATAAGGGTAGGTAAACAGTTAATGAACAAAAAATGACCTTTTTTGAAAATTCTTCAAAGAATCAACAATTGGGATCTCATCTTTTTGAAATTTTCTGTATATAAAAAGAAATCACCAACAGAGTAAAAAGAAAACCCATAAAGTTGGAAAAAGTTATAGCAGACTATCCTTCAAACAAACAACTTTTATTTAGAATGTATAAAGAATGAAAAAAAAAAAAAACAATCAAGCCTCAAAAATTCAAAGATCCAATCCAAAAACAAGATTAATCACCAGTCTTGAATGTCAGTGCAAGAATATTATTATTATTATTGTTGTTATTGTTGTTGCTGCTGCTGCTGTTGTTGTTATTGTTATTATTATTATTAATTTGATTGATACATGGTCTCATTACACAGCTTGGACTTATAGTGATTCTCTTGCCTCAGCCTCCTCAGTGCTGAGATTACAGGCATGAACCACCATGCCCAGTTTGAAGGTCCACAGCACGCTCATGGTTCTGGGGATGGCATGGCATGCAGTGCTGTGAATCAAAACAGTTCCTTGTACTTTCCAGACAGGTGCTTAGACAACCTAGGTATCTCCTGAGGCCAAAGAAAATAACTTTTTGTTTGCTACAGCAAACTTCATTTCATATTCTCTTTTCTTGCACTTACTATATAACAGTGAGTGCATTAACCAGCTTAGGTTAGAGTGGTAATAATCTGCATGTTGAGCAACTTAACCATGCTGAGTGGTTCTGAGAAAACCTCAGATATGTAAGAGGAATAAGCCCTGCAACTCTGAAGCCACGCTGCTCAGTGTACTGAAGAGGAAACACTGAAAAGGTGAAGGTATGTACAGAGTCACAACATTAGCACAGATTTGGCTGGGAACTCTTTGGGTTCTTTTCTATATTTGTGTTTGCAACCATATATATCCAATCACAGGCTTAATTTCTTATCCTAACTCTTTCAACAGTATCTTTGTTCTGTAAAGCACCTCAAGTGGTCTAAAAATGCTATTTTCTTTTTGTTTGCTTTTGAGTCATGACCTTGCTATGTTGTAGAAGCTAGTCTTGCACTCCTGGGCTCAAGCATTCTTTGTCACCTTCGTAAGTCACTAGAACTACATGTGCACATTTGAGTGACTTAAAATGTTGTTTCCTAAAATGTTTTTCTAGATATTCTGAGTGGGATTTTGGGATCAAGCCCATAAGTTTGAATTTTTACAACCAGGCTGGGCATATCTGATGAGCTTCTTCAAAAACTTCTTGGAGAAACACTCAATTTATTCTCAGTGTTTGAAAAAATCAGAGAAACATAATTCTTTTCTTGAATTATAATTACTTCATTTTGTGGAGTGCTTAGATTTTAAATTAAAACATTCTGAACATATATGCTACAGAGACTCCTGGGAGGAAATTTATGTGAAAACCTTTGGGGAAAACCTCCCCATCCAATATGCCTTATGTGTGTAAATTCCTTAAGTAAATTTTGGTTCTACTTTGGGAAACACAGAAACAACACTGTCATACCATTTGCGTGGTTAATATTAGAATAAGAGAATAAATATGAATATTTAATCTGATTAATACTGTAATTTAAAACCATAAACTCCTGTAGAATATTTTTATATCCTCAAGGAACTGGGTACACAGGTGATAAATTAATAAACTACAAAGGAATGAGATTCCTGAATGAATGTGTACTTAAGTTGTTTTAAGGGAGAAAAACACAGATTCAAGCAATGCTTATAAACATTCACACTTTCTTCCAAATATTTGAAGAACATTGCCTCTTTATTAAATTTCTAGGAAGTGAACCATATGTTTAATCTATAAGTTAAATGAAGCTGTCACTGTTTAGGAAGAATGAAGGAGATCTCCATTCAAATGTTCTAAAAGGATTTTGATAGCTCTTCAGATGTTGCTGGGAAATTCAAGGGGCAAGTGAAGGGACATTCTGGTATTTTCTTGCCTTCATTTTTCTTTTTTTAAGAGATTAACTTCATTTTTTAATTAATTTCATTTTATTTTGAAGTGTGAAAGCAGAAGCAAAACCAAACACAAAAACATTACAGAAAAAAAAATAATTTACCTTTGTAAAGTTAGCTGCTGAGAGAAGTTTGTGAGACCAGGGTAATATACAACAATACATATATTACAAAATTTTCATTTTATTATTAATTTTATTGAGAAAGAAGTAGTAATGAGGCAGTTTCAAAACAGTTTAGTGGGACAGTTAAAATAATTAATACATAGCATATCGTTGGCTTCGTCACAGCCATTCATAGTACAGGAACTTCCGAAGTGTAAGAATTAATATGTAAGGTCAGCCAGTGAAGCACAAAGAAGCGTTGGAAGTGCAAGACTGAACCCTGACATCTTGAATTTCCCATGAAGATGCAGAGCATCCCGTAAATTTGATGATCGACTCGCAAACGCCAAGATGAACTAAAGACAGAGTTAGACTGAAACTAGAATCTCATTCCTCTTGACATAGTTTTTCCCACTGACTGAACATAACCTCAGCAAAGAGAGAACAACGCTCAGGAGCTGATTTCTAGAGATCAAGCACTTACCTAAAGTTGGTCACTGCATCGGGAAATTCCACATGCACAGATTTGACCAAGTGCAAATGGAAAACAGACTTGCAGGAAGGTATTATTCCATAAACAACATAGTATAACAACACAACATTTGCACTGTGTTATAGGTTATTTAGAGATAGAGTTATACAGGAGGGCACATAATTTATATGCAAATAATCCATTAGACAGACTCTCCTCAGATTTTGCTATCCCAGAGAGTAGCAAAAGTACTATGACCAATGCCTCATGAACACCAGAGACCACTATATTTTGTCTTTTGATTTCATCAATACTTTCTTACATTAGCTGACTAGATTAACAGTATCCTACCTCATGACTCTGCTAAGAGTATTTTCCATGAAGAAATATATCACACTGTTAGTTTTATCAGGTATCAGTAAGAATAATACTGTTTCATTTGCATGCCATGGTAAAATTAATTTTCCTCTATAAAGTTAGCTGCTGACAGAAGTTTGTGAGACCTTCATTCAGTTCAGATG
>PVKA01036901.1:0-21420 GCA_004027165.1 Ctenomys sociabilis | reverse complement strand
TTTAAGAGGTGCTAGAGGAAAAAATAAATAGAAGAAGAGGAAGAGATGAGGAACAAGACTGAGTTTATGGGAACTACAGAACTAAGCAACAGTATAACTAGAAACAGTATTCCTACCAATATAAAAATAAGAAAAAAGTCAAATAAAAAGGAAAGAAGAAAAAATATATCCACTTCAGAGCATGTCTCTGCTGTCACTGGTGGATACAGTGGACAGAGTCAAGATCGTGTTGCTTAGTTGTAGCAAACCAGCTATAGATTTGTAATGGGGTAGTGGATAATCCTAGCAAGCCTACACTTTTATTGTACTGAATATTGGCTCTGATGCTGGAATCAGATTTATTTAGCCAGCAATACTTAATATGTTTCCTGCCAGTTTAAACTCAGCTCCTTGACCTCTCACTGACTTAAACTCTATTCTCCCTCACCCTGACATGGGGAGCTGCTAGATGGAGCTAGCCTGCAGCTGGCCTGAGTTTCAAGCTCAGCTGGCCTCTCTCCAAGATGGCTACAAGTCAATTGCCCTGTCCTGGAGGACCTCTGAACCTGAATAACTTACCAGCCACCACAGTTGTGGCTCACTGGTCACCAGCAGTGTTCACTACTCTGCTCCACTAATGTATCTCTCTGATGAGGCCTCGGGGGTTACCAATAGTCACTGTGCTCAAATCTTTCCACCCCCATGCAACATACAAGTGCTCAGAGAGAAGGTGCCACTTGCCACCTCCTTCTTCTGCATGGAGATCTCTTTGCTCTTCCCATGGGTTTCACTGTCCTGTTCTTTTCCTTATCTCTTCTTCCCTTCCTCACATTACTATATTCCAGCATCTGGAAACAACCAGATCTTGGAAAGGATGTTTCTTTGCTGTTCACCACTCTACCATCTTCCCAGAAGTACAGAATCTTGTGTCTTATATACAAGAAATACTTATTGCAGTGATTATTTCCAACTCATATTCTCTGAGAATATGACCAAATTAGGAAGGACCCATGCTTCTACATAGAATTCTTGTGTGTGATGCCAAGGAAACCTCTATGTCTCCTATAACTTGCTCTCAACTTCTCCCTTCACGTTTCAGGTTGCAGACTGTTGCATATCTCCAGTGGTGCTGACTTTGTATCTTCTACTTTCTGCCCTGACCTACTGAGGCACCTGTACTAGGCATGCTCATATCTGCCAAAGAACTTTTGGTTACTCTGAAGTCTTTTCCTTCCTTCCTTCCTTTCCCTGAATTTAATCAGTTTTAAGTCCTCTTTTTATTAGCCTTTTGCTTCATGTTTTACAGTATGATCTTCTGGCTGAAAACATGTCCACTTATGAGCCACAGTAAAATAGGAGGGGCATCTTTATTAAGATTCTCCCCAAAGTAGAATACAAACTAAATAAGGAGAGAGGGTGGTGGCATCCGAGCCCTCCTGGTCGCAAATGGGTCCTGGATTTAGGAGCTGTGTAGCCTGCATGTAGACTGACTGGCCAAGTGACCTGATCCCTGCAAACTTTGGGAAGAGCAGTTGGTGCAGCACAGATGCACAGCTCAATACACATCACCAAGAGACCTGGCTCTCCCTAGGTAGCTGCTGAGGCTGTGACCAGGAGGACAGTGGAGCCTTCTGGAAGGAGAGCCTGGGGATCATCTGAGGGGCAAAACCTGTGGGCCGTCTGAGGATTGCTGTCTGGCTGCTGGCCTGAAATTCCTGTCTAGGATTCCCTTAGGCCTAGAAATCAATATGGGATCCGCTTGCTTGGTTTTCATGTGTAAAGATATCTTCATTTTAAATGAAAGCTGTGTTATTTAAATAAATATAGTAAGACTTTTTTTTTCTTTTGTTAATTGGTTGCCTTTATAGTGTTTGTTGAAAAAGTGCTGAAGAAACTTTTTCCTAATGTTTCAAGTAGCCAAGTAAAGGAGACACCTGGAACTCTGACCTCAGAAACACCACTCGAGAAAGTGACCTCTGAGACAGTGAAGTCCAAGCATGGTCATCGTTTGACAGGTAAAAATGAATTGCATGCCCCCGTTCTCCCCCTGTTGTGTACTTGCATGTGGAATATTTTCTCTTAGTCTAGGGCTTCTCTCTGTGCACAAGTTTTGCAGCAGTGTTGAGCAGGGCAGGCATCATTTTGAGTAGGCTCTGATGAATTCAAGAACTTGCTTTGGAGGAAAGCCAGAATTAGCACTTCCTAACCACACTCTAGACAACAGAGGTTTTGTTGTTGTTGCTGAATTTGTGTACATGTTGTTTTCTCAGGCAACTGGATTGTGGATAGGGCAGGGTTTTGGCTCAGTCAGAATAAGAACAGTAGCCTCTACCATTTCCTCTCTGTCCACATCACTGCACTGACTCTTGCTGGCTTTCTTGGTACCATTTGGCTTCTGTCCTTTAGAAACAGATCTTAGTGTTCCTTGTACAGTGGTCTTCATCAGTCTTCTGACCCCTTATAGCCTTAATCATGGTAAGTGGGTGGTAGGAACACCTGTAGTGAAAGTTCTGCTAACTCTAGCTCCCTGGCAGTGCAGTAGCATTAACCCACTGCGAGACCCCTGTGGGAGTCATGTGAATAGAGCATGAGAGGATCTGCTTTTTTCCCAGTAAATGCACAAGTACATAAAACTCAATTTGAATACTTGAGTTTCTTTTCATGACATCACTTTTCTGTCTTCTTAGCAGTAGTTTCTTGCTGAGTATTTGTTCTCTACATTATTCTATTCCTAAGGATTGTTGGATCTCCTGCTGGTCCAGCTGAATAACCTTAAAAAGAGAAATTCAGTTTGATTCCCATGTTTTACTTCTTGTAACTCTCCAGTTGGATCTCAACAGGCAGATGCAACAGTCTCATACAGCATCAGTGTCCTGCCTCACAAGTCAGATGTTCATTTACTGTATCTGGAACATATTTTTGCCAGGGAGATAATAGTATGCATTGTGATTAGATTTCCAGACAAGCCAGTAAACCTATTCAACCTGTAATATAATGAATGTCTGTGGTACCATTATGCTTTGAATATCAGCTGATATAAGACAAGAAGGAAAACACGTCCTTCACTTCTTTTAGACATGATATTCTTTAGGACAAATCTATTGATTCCACATTTCTTTTCTGTATTTTTACATGACTTGATGTTAATGTTTTCAAGATGTTATAAATTCTGTGTATTGCTTGAACTAATAATAAGGAATAAATTGATTGCTGTAAAATGTAATTTTTATTTTTAAAAACTATAAATACTATAAGCTAAATTGCTTACCCTAAGAAATCATATATTGAAGTCCTACCCCCAGTACTTCCGAAAGTGACTGCATGTGGAGAGTGGGCACACTGAAAAGGCGATGAGGGCTACATGAGCGAGAGCTTTGGTGAGCATTCAGTTTGTTTCCAGGTGTTTGTTATGAATAGACTCACATGAGTGCCGTTTTACATGTTTTCTGGGGCTAATAAGCCACAATTTCTCTTGAGGATGTTTGTAGACAAAGTGTTGTGTAATGTTGGGTGGTGAGTTGTGTGTATGTTCAATTATGAAAGAAGAAGTTCAGCTGTTTGCCAAATTTGTTTGACCAGTTTATACTCCCAACAACATGTAAGAGAGCCTCACTGTTCTTTAATCTTGCCCAACTGCCTTATATGTGCACATCAATGGATATAAGAAAAATAGCAGTAGCTGCCAGAGTTTGAGATGAGATCATATTTAAGGCTATAAAATTACTGTGATACTATAATGGTGGATGTGTATCACAGTACATTTATCAAAATCCAAGAAATACTCAACACCAAGATCGAACCCTAATGTAAACTGTGGACTTTGGGTAATAATGATGTGTCAGTGCTCATTCACCTACTGTGACTCAAGGGAGTGTTGCTACCTCTGTTACTCTGTGGGGACAAAAGAGTATGAGAATTCCCTGCTAAGTTTGCTGTAAAGGCATAACCGTTGTATGTGCTGCTTTTCCTCCTCCTCCTCTTCCTTCTTTTCTGTCTGTCTGTCTGTCTGTCTGTCTGTCTGTCTCTCTCTCTCTCTCTCTCTCTCTCTCTTCTTTCTTGGTTCCAGAAACTTAGGACCTTGCACTTGGTAGAAGTCATTTTACAGTTCCCATAATATACAATATTATCGACTATATTAGCAAAACTATGGAAAAATCACAAAATTTTCTGAATTTGTGTGCATGTACAGTATTTAAAAGATTAAAATCACAATACCATTCTTTCAAGTATTTGTTTTCAGTATTTGTTTTCCTGATCACTAATGTTTTATTAGTTTATTAATTTGTGTTTTAACTTTCATATATATCCTTTGTGGGTATGCTGTTTTCCTATTTTATATTGAATGTTTGGATCATTTTTTTTCAGAATTTCTTATTTACTAGTAAGGACATTTTATAATACTATACAGATTTGTGAGGTGATTAAGGTAGACTGCTATAATTCCATATGACCAGTGTCCTCAGAAGAAGGAATGAGGCCACAGGTACATACAGAAGGAAGACTGGTGACACAGGAAGAAGACAGCCGAGGAGAGAGGCCAGAACTGATTTTCACCTACAGCCCTCAGAAGGGACCAGTACTGCCAGCAGCTGGATCTTAGACTGCTGCCCTTCAGAGCTGTAAGATAATAAATTTCTTTTGTTGCACTCACCCAGTCTGTGGTACTTAGTAATGGCACCCCTTTTCTTAGCTTCTTACTAGAAAATTAATACTACATCTATTCTACTTATTCAAAATTTACTCTTTTTAATAAGCATAACAAAGTTTAAAATAGCATATAACAAAAATCTCAAAGAATTATACTCCTGGAATTAAAATATGTTTATAGCAAGGTTGCAGGGCATGAATATAACGTATAAGTCAATCATGTTCCTATATCAACTATGAACATGTAGGATCTAAAATTAAAAACGTAGAACCTTTAAAATTAGTATTCATAAGGAATGGCCAAATAGCTCAGTGGCCAAATAGTGCACCTGCAAGCAGGTACATGGGCCAGGGGTTCAATCCCTGGGCCTGCCGTGCCAGCACCCCCCCAGGTGGGGAGCATGCTGAGATGGCAATTGAGACTGGGCATGGTGGTGCTGTAAACAGGCGGATCACTACGAGTACAATCTAGTAGTGAGGCCGTGAACACCATGTAGACTTTTCCCTAAAATACAAAAGTAAATAAAATAAAATTAGTACTTACCAAAAAAAAAAAAATCTGTTAATCTCACAAAATTTGTAAAACTTCTATATGAACAAATCTGCTGAGCTCTGATAAACTAGAAATCAAAAGATTGATGTAGAGCTGATATCAGAATGTGTCTGTTACCTAGAAAGTAATTTATATTGAGGCTTAGATTTTGGGGGGAAGTCAAGGAAAAGGATCTGCACTAAACAGAAAGAAGTAAAATTTAGTCTCAGATATGATCTTATACCCAGAAAAATGCTAGCGAATCCACATACATACAAAAACAGTTAAAACACAGCTATAGGTGATTTTGACTTATTCAGTTTAATTTCACAAATATTCATATCCCTGTGAGAGAACTCCATACAACACGCAATAATATATTTCTGATAACGTTCTTGTAACCTAAAATTTGCCACTTAGCATCCCAAAGTGTGTGATCCAGTGATTTTCAGCAGATTAGCAGTATTGTAGGACTAGCACTACCACTAATCCCAAAATGCTCTGTCATAAGGTGCCCTAAAACTCGCACTCCTCATTCCTCCCCTCTTCCAGCCCTAGGCAACTGTTAGTCTGGTTTCTGTCGTCCTACCTTGATCTGTTAAGGACATTTCACATCAGTGGAGTTATACACTGTGTAACCTATTCTGCCTACCTTATTTCACTTAGCGTACTGGCTTTGTTTGTTTGTTTGGTGTTTATTATTTTATGTATTTGTTTAGTACAGTGTCTACGTCCCACCGTGTGGATTGGACTCAGTGATTTCCCTGTTCAGCCTCCCCAGTGCGGGGATTGCAGGTGTGTGCTACCAGTCCCAGTCTCAATCACTGTCTCAGCACGCCCCGGGGGCAAGGCTGGCAGGACGCACTAGGGTCGGAGCTGGATGCTGTGCTTTGCCTAAGCAGGTGCTTTAGTCCACTGAGCTATCTGGCCAGCCCTTTTATTTTAATTAATTAATTTATTTATTTTGAGACAGGGTCTTACTGTATACCTCAGGCTGGCATAGCCCAGGCTGGTCTTGAACTCACAACAATCCTTACACCCTGCTTAGTTTTTAGGGTTCTTGTTTTAGTTTGTATCAGCCCTTCATTATTTTTTTTTCAAAGTTGGTTTTCATATATATATTATATTATGGAGAAAGAAAGTAAAACATTTAGTATAATACATGAGCATTAAAATTTTCCAGATGATATCAGCACAAAACCTTCTTTTCAGTGAACTAAGAGAGACCAGTAATATAACTATTTTGTATTTTTTTTCTTTCTTTACCCTTTCTCCCTCTTAGTTCCTTTGAACAATTTCTTCCCATTTTACAATATCTGTTGTACATTTTGGACTTATTTACGTTTTCTCATACCTGAGTGACAATGTGATGTTTACACGTGAGTGGTTTATTTCACTTATGAGGGTGGCCTCAAGTTGTATCCATTTACCTATAAAAGTCAAGTTTATCTCTTCTTTGTGTCTGAGTGGTATGCCATTGTATAAAAAAGCATATCTTTTTTTCTTTTTTCCATTCCTCAGTCGGTGGGCATTTGGGTTGCTTCTAAGAATTAGCTACGGCAAATTGTGCTGCCTTCATTATTTTTAATGAATGAACAATATTTCATTATATATACATTTGTTTATCCATTACCAGCTAAGGAACACTTGTTTGGTCCTATGGCTTGGCTGTTATCAGTAATGCTATTTCTACCCCTTGTGCTAGATATTCAGACTATAGGTCATATGGCATATTCAGGAGGCTGAGCCAGAAGCATTACTGTGAGTTGGAGGCCAGCCTGGCTTCATAGTGAGTTGAAGGCCAGCCTAAACTACATAATGAGATCCTGTCCCCCTACACACACAAGAAAAAACTAGTATTATAATAAACTTCCATGTATGAATTTGTATATAGACATAATATTTTCAGTTTTCCAAAGTATATACAAGTTATGATGAAAATGTACAGTGAATTTAGCAGTTCTAAAATTTATTACGATAAAGACACATTGCCATTAATCACCCTCAAAACATTCTCTCACTTCAAACACACTTATCTTTCTTACCACTTTCTGAAGGAGTCATAGAAGTCCTCTTTCATGAGTATTTTTGTGAGATATAATCCCTTTTACATCTTTTTCCCTAGTAGCAATAGCTTCTTGAGAGATGTTTGAAGATAAATATTTTAGAGATCTAGAATGTCGAATGTCTATTCTTCTACTTCATTAAAAGTTTCAAAAGTATGGAATTCTGAGTTAGAAAGCACTTTCCCTCGTATGTTGAAGACTTGACTTTCCAAGCCAGTGGCACTGTCCAGAAGTCAGTTGTCATCTGGTTCTAGATATGACAGCAGTGTTTTATATCCACTGGTCAGTCTGTCTTAAGTTTTTCTCTTTTTTACTTTATTACAGTAGACTGTGACATGGAGGTGTTAAGTGTGATCTGTTTCTGTCCCTTGTGCTAGATACTCAGTGGTCCTTGTATTCTAGAAACACATGTCCTTACTAATTTCATGTCCTTTATATTTTATATTTTTTCCTATGGAATACCTGGTACCCAGACATTAGGTCCTAATAGATTATACTTTTTTCTCATCTCTCTCTCTGTCTCTTTCTCTGTCTCTCTCTCTCTGTCTCTCTCTCTCTCTCGGCAGTCAGTTTGGTTTATTTCAGGGAGATTTTGCTCATTTTCTTCTTTCCCCCTTCTTCTGTACATTTCACTTCTGTCATCTCATCTCATTGTGTGGGAGCTGATTAGGAGGAAAGCACTAGAATCTCCAGCTCTACATAGCTGTGTGCTACAGCTATACCTGTTGGCGTGGTCAACTCCTGCCTGTAGCTGCCCAGCCTCTCAGGGTTCTCCTCTAGCTCAACTCTAGGGCCAGGAGGAAGTAGGGCAGGATGCCCCGTCCACACACACACACACACACACACACACTGGCAGGGCTGCGTTGTATGCTAACTCTGAAAAGTGTGGCTGTGAGAAGCGCTTCAGTGGCTCTTGGCAGCTCATTGTATGCAGCAGTGCATTGACCAGCCAAGCAAGGTCCAGACCCAGGCCACCTATTCCACCAGTCAGGTCTGCCCTTCTCCTCCCCAAAGCATCAAAGAATTTCTTAAGTGAAATCACAAAGGATGGCCCATTTTCTGTCTTGACTCTGTTGACTAACTCTTATAACTTATTTGTGGGTTTGCTTTTCAACAGTGCTGTTGTGCTGCTAAGTTTCATTGTTTTGCTCTCTAGCAATCTACTCGCTTTTCTGCAGAGAGTCATCTAGATTATTTATAGATGTTGGGACTGTTACCAGGAACATCCCTGAAAAGTTGAATATCCCTAACCCTAAAATTTGAACTCCAAAATGTTTATATATTATACTTTTAAACTGTTATTATGAAACTACAAGTAGAAAATTCCACACCCTGACCTCACATGATAGGTCATAGTCACAGTTCAAGTAAACTGAAAATATTATATAAAATTACCATCAGGGTATGTGTATAACTGTGTGTACAGATGAAACAAAAATGACCTTTGTGCCGGGCATGGTGGCGCATGCCTGTAATCCCAGCACTCGGGAGGCTGAGGCAGGAGGATTGTTGTGAGTTCGAGACCAGCCTGAGCTACAAAGTGAGCTTAAGGCCAGCCTGAACTGCATAGTGAGACCCTGTCTCAAAAAAAAAAAAAAAAAAATGACCTTTGTGTTTCGGCTTGAATCTCATCCCCCAAATGTCTCATTATATATATATATGCACATACTTCAAAATCTGAAATCTGGGACATTTTCTGTGCTGTGGGCTTCTCTCGTAAGAGATACACAACTTGTGCATTTTTTTGGTGGACATATTTTTCTATCCTTAGATAAATACAAAGAAATAGAATTACTAGGTGATTGAATAGAAGTATATTTAAGCATAGTGTTTTTAACATTTCTGTTGTTTAAATTGACTACATTTTTTAGACAGATTGGTCATTCCCTCTGTGCTTTTGTGTAAAACATTCCTGATATGTGAATACTCTGGTTGCATATATGTTATTTAAGATTCACTCAAATAAGAAAGATTATTATTCCTGTGAAGTTGGAGCAGAGTCACATCTTGCTTCAGGCTACACGGCTGGGGAATGACAGTGTTAGAATACCAGCTTCCCTTTCCCTGGACCTCATTGCAGTATGTTTCCCTGTTGACTTTTGTTAAGTATCTGTTTATGTTTTAACTATCTTAAGCAGTAGAATGTTTATCACTTTATTGTTAATTTGAGTGTATATTTGTATATCTGAAATACAAGTGTTTGCATGAATTTTTTTCTAGTATCTTATTTTTAAAAACAATATTTGAAGAATAGAAATTTTTAATTTTGAAAAATCTGCATTTCTTCTTTTGTGATTTGTGCTTTTAGTGTTCTTTCTGAGAAATCTTTAATCCACCCCCAAGCAATAGAGCTAGTCTTCTGAGCTTTCTTCTGGGAATTTTGTCACCTTAAGTTCCCATTTATGTTTTTGTTCCATCTCGAGTCAATTCTAGGACATACAATGAGGTAGGCTTGTGACATAAGCTGATGTTCAGTTGTTCCAGTAGTTGTTTTTTTTTAAACTTGCTAGGAAGACATGATATTCGTAATATTCATCAAATTTGAGAGAATGTTCCAGAAGTAAAGGACATGTATTTATGTATATATTTTAAAATAAGATCATTGGGTTATGCATAGAGACTCTTAGAATTTTATCTGTATGTGTATTGGACTTACAGATTAGTCTGAAGAGAATTAATGTCAACTACAGTGTTTAACTTCAGGGCTCCTCCAGACAGAAAGTCGGCTTTATTTGATTGGCGAGTAAAACTGTTCTGCAGGAGAGTTTTCATATTTTTTTCTCTGCCAGCTCACCAGAGTGGAAACATCTGATTTCAGAACGTTTTACCAAGGTCATGGATCCTGGTTAAGTTATCACATTATAGCCTGAATCAAGTTTTGGTAGCAGCCCGTCGCACAGCCTGTCCTCCATTATTAATAGTCCATTGGGCAGAAAAAAAAAGAAAAAGAATTGCCTTTGGCTTTAAAAACTGATACTTTGAGTGTTTGGCTATTTGGGTTTTTGAGAAATACTATCAGGAAAATGGAAGTACCTTTGAGGTGACTTAGCTGCATAGTTCTGTGTGTCTGTTCAGTGTCACAAAGCTGGTAGAATTTAAAAGTGCAACTGTTTGTCAGAAGATGAAATTCTGGAGATAGCAAATAGATCACTTTTTCACTATTTTAAGGGTGACTCACAAACCCATCCCCAAAGCCACAACATTCATTTCATAAGAAGGCATTGAATTTTTACTGTATATTGCATAGTCGTAATGAAATCGTGGGGTGGAAGGTGGGTAACTGAGGGTTAATCATGAGGCTGTAGGTTGTGTACGTGTGTGTGTACACGTGCATGGGTATACACACTTGCACACATGCATGTGGGTACTTGTGTGGGCATGTGCCCATGCTGCATATTGCATGTGTTGATATGCATGTGTGTGAACATGTAGATTGGTGTGTATACATGCATGTACAAATGCATTGTGCTCATTTATGTGCTGAGAAGTTGGCTACAGGATTCATGAAAACCAGAA
The DNA here is from genome assembly GCA_004027165.1 of Ctenomys sociabilis. Taxonomy (NCBI): domain Eukaryota; kingdom Metazoa; phylum Chordata; class Mammalia; order Rodentia; family Ctenomyidae; genus Ctenomys; species Ctenomys sociabilis. Next base: position 10,680 of record PVKA01036901.1, on the reverse strand, counting down.
ACAAAATGAAAGCAGCTGCCCTCCTGCTCTGGAAATTTGTTGATGTGTGAGTTGAGGAAACAGAGTTGGTGTGACTGAAAGCACTGAGACTGAGGCAAGGGCAGCTGGACATTGTGAGGTCTCTCCTGAGGACTTCAGACATCCCACTCTGCGCATGTGCACATTCCTGACACCTATTCTTGAGAACTTTTACCCTGATTTGACCTCTGCAGGAGAAACTGCTGTGGTCTTTGGCCATGTATTTATATAAATGTAAATACTGGAAGTATGGTACCAGGAGAAAAGGCTGGGCATGGTGCCCACTGTCTGTGGTCCTGCCTCACTTGTGGGACTGAGTTCCCTGCAGTACCACCCTTCAGTTAAAATTATTTCCTATTTTCCCCTGATCATGATTAGACTGAAGTATTTCATATTAAGATAGCTGTGCTGTGGAATAGAACCAAATATGCAGTAAGCTCAAGTTTAGGACCATATAGAATTGTGCTTGAAACTTGCAGGTTCTCTATACAAGGTAACTCCTAAGAGAAGCTCCTGTAATTGAAATCCACACCCAAAGAGCCGTTAGGTGCTACTTTTTGCCTATACATTGACGAAGGAATTGTCATTGCTAACTCAGGAAAGTGATTACTTACATATTACCAGTAGAAATGTCACTTTAGCAGAACCTTTCTAGAGGCTAGTATTATTAAAACATTGATGTTTGTGTTTTTGATCTAAAAGTTCCCCTGCAAATAAATGTTAAATGGAGTGCAACTTTCATATGTTGGCATATCTCAAAATTTCTCAGATTTCTTGTTTCAAAATCTTGACCACACTCACATTTACCAGGGAATGGCACCTGCTCTTATGACTTCCTGTGTATATTCATACTTATGGCTTCCAACCTGTGCCTTCCCAGCTGTTCACGAGTTCAGGGAATTTTGCCCTGGGACCAAAGCCTGCCTTCCTACCTTTCATTCCTAGGAAGGTGGTGCCTCTCCCTTGCGTCTCTGTTGTCTCTCAGCTAGCATCTGCCACCTAGCATACCCTGAATCTGATTCCTTCTCAGAGAAAACCTTGTGCTGCTGACTACCAAACTTCTGTACCTTGTTTGTTTATAGTAGAGATTGAATCTAAGACCTTTGGACTGAGCTACATCATAGCCTTTCAGAGGAATGGATAAAGAAAATATGGTATTTCCACTCAAGCGAGCACTACTCTATAATAAAGATGAACTTGCATCATTTGTAGGAAAAGGGATGCACCTTGAGACCGTAACTTTACATGAAATAAATCTGACACACAAGCTTAAATATTGCATGGTTTCTCTTATAAGGGAGCCCAAATAATTAAAAAAAAAAAAAAAAAGAAGGATGGATGGATATCCACACACATCAGTCTGACTTTAACAGACAAATAGATTCCCATCTTTAAATGTAGCACAGTTTATTTATCCAACTCCAGCTACTGGGGATTCAGATATCTAACTTTCACTTGAATAAAAGCAACCTGCCTCACCCTCTCATGTCCTGGAGAATGCAGGACAAGCGCCTACGATGCACCAAAGTCTCCTATTGCAAGTGTGCTAACCCTCAAGCGACACTTTCTCATGATCTGCCCTGTGACTGGCTCTGTACTGTGCAAACTGTTTTTCTCCTTTGTCCTTTTCAACCCAGCAAATCACCCCCACATCTGAGATGGGTGATGTAACAGAGGGGCCAGGGAAGGCATCAGATCACACCTGCTCTGTACTTGTCCTCTTAGTTTCCTGGCCCTGCCTGCATCTTTTGAGTCATTTTATCCCTTCTGGAGGTCATGGGGCTGGCACAGTCCATGGCCTCAGCAGCACACACAGGCACTGTGAAAGGAAAGGGAAAAGCCAGTAAGACATACCCATAATCTCAGTAATCTGGGAGTTTGAGGCAAGAGGACACCAGATTCAATCCTAGACTAGGCAATTTAATGAGATCCTATTTCAAAACATAAGAAAAATTTTTTATTAATACTTGTTTGCAGTACTAATCATATTTGTACTCCTTTTGTAGAGCTGGCACATGCATATAGCACATCCCAATTTCTATGCCATTGATACAAGAAAAAAAGTATTATAACCATGTGAGCAATTTATTTAAAATACTCAATTGTATAGGAAAAAAATTAATAGTAATTTTTTTTTTTTTTTTTTTTTTTTTGGTGGAATTGGAGATTGAACTCAGGCCCTTGCGTTTGCCATGGAAGTGCTTATTCCACTGAGCCATCTCCCCAGCCCCAATAGTAATTTTTAATAACTATCTTACTGATGGACCTGTGGTAAACTGACTCTTTTTCCTGAGTGACCTGGTATACTATAATATTTCAAATGTTTGTAATTGCCTTTTAGAAGAATGACAGACTGGAAAGCCCAAAAGTGGTTTCGTTAAAATTGGCTTGAATAATCCATGACTGTAACTGGAAAATGTGTTTATACAGTAGAATGGTAGAAGCTCTAGGTCTCAGTTTTAGGGGCAGCTCTGATACATGCACCAGAAGAGCTTCTTTTTCCTACAGACACAGTGTACCCTTCAGGAACTGACCAGGTGGTGTAGCTGAATGGTGCAGCTCTGACCCCTTTGAAAAGCCAGTCTCTCCCATGGGCATTTGCCCTCCCTGTTACTTAATTGGGGCAGGTCAGTCCTATATGTCACTGTACTCAGGTGGTCATCTGCCCTTCCTTGGCAAGGCCAGGCCTGAAGGTGGAGCTCTTTTTTTTTTTTTTTTTTTTGAGGTGGAGCTCTTAAGTGCCATGGCCCTACAATATCCCCAGAACTACCGAGTGGCTTAGGAAGGTATTACTCCTGGCGTACACATAGCAGTCAGCATCTCAGCCTGTGCAGGCCATGGAGGCCCTGGAAAATCATCTCAGTGCGCAGCAGCTTCTGCCATCAGAGCCCATAGAGCAGCTGTTGTTCCCTCTTACCCTCACCCTGTGGGAACCACCCATGAGGCCGGCTATGTGCTATGTCTTTCTGGGGAACAATGATTGCTGCACCTGTGGGGAAACTGAGTAAGGCCAGAAGGGACAAGTGCTTCCCTAACTGTAGGGCCAGAGCTTACATTCATCTTCTACCCAGGGAAGCTTTTTGTTTTTTCCCAAATGATGCTACAGGTCTGGGTTTGGCTAGGGAACCAGGGGCTCTCAGATCCATCACTGTGTTACAGAAGCCGCCCCAAGCATAGCCCAGCAAAGTGATTTACTCAGTAAACACAGGAGAGAGATTGTTGGTCGTAGTGTAGTGAAATGGACACATCCTGCCAAGATTCTGCTTACATTTTACCAAGGGACATGGTAAAAACTTGTGCATTAATAATGGTAAAATATGAAAAAAGTACAATAAAGCTGTGCCCAACATCCAGTGGGCTGCAAATATTTCCAGAGTCTGTGCAAAGAGGATACCAGGAAGGGGTCAGTGCAGGATGGGAGGGCCCACGGGGCATTCTGGATCTAGCACCACCAAGAAGAGAAGGTCAGCACTGCTCAAAGAGAGCATGGAGGCCCGGGTGATAGGAAGGTGCCCCATTGTGTGCAGACAGGATGAGGAAGCTGTCAGGTGACATCAGATTACCTAGTCAGGCAGCAAGGCCCCGACTCTCACAGAGGTGACATGGAGCACCCAGTCAGAGATGGGGAGATCTCAGCTTTTTGAGGAGATGCCAGCATCAAGAACAGTGAGACTGACTCTCAGGGGATGTGGATATCATCAGAGAAAGTGAGGTGCCCAGCTCTCAGAGAGATGCCTGAGACCCACTCAGGGGCTGACAGGCCATCTTGGTCTTCCTTTTCTTGGGATAATTAACCACTCATAGCAGCCTGTGTACACATTAGGCTCAGAAGTTCTGCTTCCTGCCCTGCTGGCAGTGTTTTAGCATCTCCTGTGATGTTTAGGGTGCTCAGATCTGAGTGTTCCTATCCATATCGTGTTGAGCTATCCCCTCTTGTCACAGAGCAGTCATCTGAGAACTCCATGGTTTGTGTATTGTTTTCCAGATGTTCTGAGGCCACCTGCATAGCACTCTGTAAAAATGAATGGATTGGAGACACAATTTTACCTGAAGCTCCAGGGACTCAATTCCAAAATGACCCCAAATTTGAATCTGAACAGACTATAACCACAGAGCTCTTTTCCTGTAAAGTTCCTTGCATACCTGACCCTGATCCCTCAAAGGAAAGTTGTTAGTATGCCTTATAAAATTCAAACATATATGTGTCAAAAAAATCACAAAGGCAGAAAGCAAAGAACTTGAGAAACAGTGCATGTACTATTATTTAAAGAATTATCCCTTGTATGTAAGGGCTACATGTTTTAAGAATATGATGAACAAAGAGAGAAAAATGGGTGAAGCAGGATCAGAGGCAATTCCCAGAACAAATAGACAAATCTCTCTCTGCATTAGAAATAAAAACAAAACAAAATGATGATGCTCTGCTTCTGATTATAGGATAACACAAATTAAGAGTGGATTTGGAGCTGGGCATGGCTCTACAGTCCTGTAATCTCAACACTCTGGGAAGCTGAGGCAGGAGGATCTCAAGTTCAAGACCAGCCTGAGCAACTTAGAAAATTCCTGTCTCGAAAAAAAAAAGTTAAGGAGCTGATGATGTAGCTCAATGCAAAGCCTTTTGGTTTGATCGTCAGTACCACCACCACCAAATAATAATAATAATAATAATAATAATAATAATAATAATAATAATAATAATACAAAAAATAAAGTTAGGATCCTGTCTTCACCTGTCCTATTGTCATTGGTCAAACATTTGTCCCCACCCTGTGCTAGGAGTGTGCGGAGGTGGCAGCCTGACTGAAGCCTGAGCTCACAGCATCCTAATAGGGTAATCTGAGGACACCAGCCCCGAAGACACACTGCTGGGAGCCAGAAGTTCCGCTTCAAGGCATTTTTCCTGTGGATTGCCTTACATGTGTCAGGATTTTCATGCTCAGGGTTATTCAATATGCCTGTCTGACAATAAACAGGTAAAGGAAAGCTCTCAACTGCTGCCTGCACCCAAGTCAGGTGAGGGAGCAGGCACAGCTCTGTCCCTGGTGTTGCCTGAGTAGAGAGTGATGGAGGAAAGTTTTGTTTCCACTGGTAGGATACTTGTTAGTGACCCATGGCACACTTGTCCCCTGGAGACACACGCAAACATCATTCAGGGCCCCTTTCTGACTCGGGAATGAGCATGGAGGTGTTACCAGGTGAGCAGACAAAAGGCAGCAAGAGAGCTTGCACGAGATTGGCTCGTTAAAGCCGAGAGAAAGGAGTGCGTGTGTATCTGCTCATTTGCATGCACACCAGCAGTCCCATGAGAACCAGAACCGGGATCAGAACAGCATTTGCTGCCCCCAGGAGCTGAGCCAGGTGGCTGGGGTAGAAGGGAAGGAGAGTTGAGTGTTGTCATTTTCTCTATAGTGGCTGATTTGATGTCCTGTATCAGCTCAAGATGCTTATCTTCTATGGTCATTTTAACTTCTGGAAGAGGCAGAAACTGCCTGGTACCAGACTCTGGGAATACAGAGGGTGAGGGCGCAACATCATTTTTTTTATTAAATTTTTTTCCTTTTTATTTATTTACTTATTTATTGGATACAGGGTCTCACTGTGCAGTTCACACTTGCAGTGATCCTACTGTCTTAGCTTCCCCAGTGCTGGGATTATAGGCATGCACCACCATGTCCAGTTTTGGGGCCAGTATAGCATGCCCAGGGTTCCAGGGCCAATGCAGCACGCAGTACAGAGATCTAACTCAGACCCTTGCACTTGCCAGGTAGGTGCCTAGACTGCTGAGCTGTCTTTCCAGCTCCGTCATGTATTTATGAGCCTGGCTTTCCATTGGGTAGTACTTGGCACCAGCATTCACTATATTGTTTAATCCCACTCCATAAAGACATGAAAAAAGACTTCCAGAACTACTTCAGAAAGTAGCAAGAAAGATGGAATAAACATATTCAAAATAAGAGGAGTATTTTGAAGGTAATGTGTCTTTTACTGTAATAATTTTTAAAATTTTAAACATTCACTGTATATTCTCATCACCCCTTGTAGGTGTCCCCCTAAGCCAGAGACAGTGAGCCTGTGGCATGTGTGCCACAGTGGGCTGTTTGTATCATTGAAAGCTCTGAAAACTTCACTGTCACTGCCCTAAGCTGTGCAGTTGTACTGCTGTCAGGTAAATGCAAAAATAAAATCACTAAAAGATGAATGAAGATTTTTATATATACACAGTGAAGAGCGTTTCACTTTCATCTTTGCCAAGATGATTATCTAGTTTCAGCAAAAACAACAAACATGGATCTGCATCAAGAGGCAGGGACAGCTGGGAAGATCAGAGGACAAAAATGGTGGCAGTGTGCTGGGCTATTGCCCATAGTAAAGAGTGTGGTGGTGTTGAGGTTCATGAGCTTGATTCTTTCCATGACTCTGGCTGCGTACCTTGGTTGGATGAGAACCAAATCAAATCTAGTGGTTAGTTTCAATATTGACCTCATTGGGAAATTTGATTTGGTTCCTGTCTATTTCACTTTATGACCAGAATCAGAGAGAAAATTGAGTTCGTGAACAGAGACACCACTGTAATCTTTCTTGTATGTTTTATGAGCTTAAAACCACTGCTACCAGGAGAGACTTCTGGGGATTCTGAGAAGAGGCTACTTGGGTGAGGTTTGCTAGACCACTGTTTCTGGAGGTAGGGGAGATTTTGTCTGATAAAGATACTGGTCTAGCTTCTGTGATGGTTAGACAGCTGTGGAGCTCTTCTGACCTTTTCATAGTGAAACAAATGCAAGGACATTTTTTCAGGCAGCTCCAAGGACAGTGAGGTGCTTGGTCCTACACTTCACCTGGGAGTGGCCAGGCAAGTTAAGTTGCCATGGCAGCCAGCACTGGGTGGGGGGTGGGGGTAGCAGTAGGCAAAATCAACAAAGAACTGTGTTGTGTAGAGTTGGGCAAACGAGGGTTCACTGGTGGGGATAGTAGGATTAAATCAAGCTGAGTGGTATCCTACAGAAACAGTACCCCTTCTTAGGCTTGAGGCCTTCCAACTTTCCATCTGCCCAGTATAATTTCCTGGCAGTGTGGTTGCTAGTGACTTTCACCAGCACAGAAAGGACTGCTACCTGCCTTCTCTGTGCCTCCACTCTCCCCAGGGGACAGTAACAACCCCAGAGAACTGTGTTCTTAGATGCTGTGTGCTGCACCAGCTGGTAAAGATGGTCAACTGGAGAACCAAAGTTGCTGGCTACTCTGGAAAGTATAACTTATCTGTTCCTTTCAGGAAACCCATCTTTACCATGGCAAGAAGGGTAAATTTCACCATAAAAAGCCATATGGTACCTGAAAAAATATAGAAACTTAGTGTAAACATCATTATACATTACCTGGACACTTTTCCTTATGGACGTGCAAACCAAGGCCAAGGTTACATTGGATTACCTCTCCTGGACACTTCTAACTGTAGCATGTTGTTGCTTACAGTTGCGAAGTCAGTGTGTGTTTTCCACTGCGTGACATCTGTCTTGGCGCATTGCTTAGCTGTCTTCAGATTACTTGTCTTAGCTGTCAGGCTGTTTCCCATTGTGTGGAACCCCTGCTGCTTCACTCCATGATCCCTTCCACATCCATCCTAACAATTAAATGAACAGTGACATTTGCAATTTCTATTTAACTTTCTTATTAAGGAAAAATTGAACTTACTAAAAGCTTCTAAAAGTATTCTATGAAAAATGATCAAACACTGATACTGCCTGATAGGGATAGCGTACTCAGAAGTGTGTCTCCATCAGCGCTTGACTTCAGTAGGGAATAGTAATCACCTGTGGTGAATCAAATCCATGTAAGAACTGGCATTCTGGCAACTTAGCTGCAAAAGAATGAATGTATTGATACCAGAATTTGAAAATGTTATCATAGTTAATAGTTCTATATTTGAACACCTTGAAAAGTGTATTCTATAAATATATGAGTTCGGTGTTTGTCCTTCCTGGTTTTAAAATAAAATGCTCACTCATTAAAAGACAGTTTGGGATATCTACATGTCTTTGCCACCTACAGGAAAGTTACTTCCATATTTTAAATGAAAATATGAAGACTGAGGTCGATGGTGCCCAGCCTTGAGTGTGAGTGCAGCCTCCCACAGTTGCTTCCCTAGGTGCCATTTCCAAAAGGCAGCACAAGGTTCATGCTCTTCAAACCAGCAGTTTCAGTTCTGAGAATTCACCTGAAGGAAAGAAACAGCCCAGTGTGCAAAGGAGGGTGCAGCAGGAAGAGCGCAGCAGCTGCTCTCAGCGGAGCCCATGCAGGTTCATCTCCACCTGCAGAATCCAGGAGCACAGTCAGATAATACCTACTATGGCTTGTGTATGGTATGGCATATTATAGTCATTAAAAGTATTCTGATTTAAGCACTTTGTATCATAATGTATAATTTACGTTCAATTTGAATTGTACACAATAAAATGTGTGATCTATGCAAAAGTATAATAAAATACATGTGACATGGCCCCATGAAGATAGATGTGTTTATGAAGTTAGGTACCTGTCTGTAATGTCTGTGTGTGCACGTGTCTGTGTGCATGCACATATGTGTCTATCAGTGCATGTCAGTGTCTTTTGACATATGTAGGTACTGTACATGATAGTGCATGTGGAGTGTGCACATGAGACCCCGTGGGTATATGTGTGATTCTGTGAGTGTGTACTTGGGCATGGACCTGTGGTTCTGTGTGTGCATTTTTCTGTGCATTCTGTGGTACATTTCTGGCTCTGTCCCCATTGTGAATCCATGCTGTGTACATGTTGTGCACATATTTGTCTGTGGGATACATGTCCGCCTGTGTGTACATGTGCATATACTGTGTATTATTATGCACACATGTGGATCATGGCTGGCTCTCTGGAGAGGTAGTGTGTACCCTGTGTACCCATTGGTGCATATATCTGCGTACTTGTCTGTGGCTCTGTGTGTGTGTGTGTTGGTGCATATGAAGCATGAATATGTGTCTGGTGCCTGCTGTTGGCACACATGCAGAGACAGTTCAAGAAGGGGTTGTGCTAATGTGTTGAAAGATCCATGGAGTGATAATAAAGGGTGTGTTGTGTGGACTGTTTATATTTTCTGTTAATTTTTCATGAGATGGTTATACTTTGTATCATTATGAAAACCCAGATGTTTACATTATAAGTTACTTAATGTGAATTTAAATAATCATAAGATGACTTCTTTTGATTCCTTTTTCCTGACTGGATGTGTAGCTGACCTGCTTTTCCAGCAAACTACTTGGCTTGTTAAAATCACTATATATGACAGTGGTTAGGTTTTATTGAGCCATTACATTTCTTGTTTGTATTGCATTTCATTGGAGAAGTGGTGCTGTTGCAATCAGGGTAGATAAATTATGTGTCTAAATTATGTGTCAGCTTGCTTTATGAAATATTTACCAGTACATAGCATTTCTCTGGTCTCTTTGTAGATGGCAGAGATGTTAAGATCCAGCCACGCCACCTCTACACTGTGAGTTTGCCCCCAGAAGGCTATGTGCCCTGCTCTCCAGAGCCTAAGAACTGTGCTGATTCTGAGAAGGCCTCTAGTGCTGATGACACAGAAGGTAAGAAGTTAGGGTGGGAAGAAAAGTGAATCCTTCAGCAAGTGGATCATTACTTTCTGTTGTTATGAACTGATTATCTCAGTTTTAAAGGGGTATGAGTAAGCTACAAATGCTTATGGAAAACTCATACAATAGAAAAATACTTACATGAGGGAAACTTAAATTTGGAATATTATTATAACCTTATTTGTTCTTGAATTAGAAGTCTGGAATTAAATGCATCAAAATGTTTGCAGTATTTGTGTTGGTTTGGGGGAATATTTTTCGTGATTTTATAAATTTTTCAAGTTTCTGAAAATTTTATAATCAAGGAGCTAACTTTTTTTTTGTCTGTTGGGAAAACACTATTCTGTTATAATTGCATCTGTTGCCCTGGAAGCAGGTCCCTATGAAGGGACAGCTATTGATGGTGACATCATATTTTCTGTCTCCTTAGAAACAGAGTTGTAGCTATGGTCTGTAATTTCCATTTCAGCTCTCTAGTGAACCTCAGACAAGCTGATGTCTTGTATGTGCATTCTTGGAAACATTAGTGATCTCAATACAGAGTTTGGAGAATATTACCTGATTTGTAATGCATCTGTCAGGACCACCATTTTCTATGCTTGAATCTCCTATAGCTGAGTTAAACAGTTCTTACTAGGCACATCTTCCATTTCCTCTTTCTGATTTCAAATACCTTTCCCTTTTTCTATAAGTAAGAATGTGTCACTTGACAGAAGTGAGCTGATGTATGGTTGTCAGGGTGATTCTCCCTGCATTGACACCCCAGCCCACTGGTAGCTGTGACTTCAGTGGAAATCACCTGAGGGAAAGTGCACAGCTCTGCATGCCAGGTGCTGTCCGGCGCCGCTCCCGTCCCGTGGAAGAAGACACTAAGACACCTTGTAACGGGTTCAGCAAGCCTTTATGGATCGGGTTGCAAGCCTCTACATGCGTCCGCTTACAGCGGCGTCCTACGTGCAAGCAACAACGGATTTCCTGGTACAGCAAGCTATATTGATTTTACAGACCAATCACAGTCATACACGTGTACAGATGTCATTGGCAGGATCATAAAAAC
>PVKA01036900.1:0-21428 GCA_004027165.1 Ctenomys sociabilis | reverse complement strand
AGGATACATTTGGATCAATATCAGAATATGGTTATACCTTGAGACCAAAATGTAAGGTGAAATAAATCAGGCATAGAGACTATTTATAACACAGTTCTTTTAATACAAAAACCACAAAATATTAATGATTTAAAGAGAAAGACAAAAGAGTAGCCAAATAGCTCAGCAGATTAATGAACCTGCTTAGGCAGATGCAGGTACTGGGGTTTGATCCCCAGCGTGCCATGCCAGCTCTGCCCCTGGGTACACTGAGAAGGTGACTGAGACTGGGTGTGGTGGCACGTGCCTGTAACCCCAGAATTTAGGAGGCTGAAAATAGCAGAATCATTATAAGTCTGACCTGTGTAGTGAGGTCCTGTTGGCCCTGTACTAAATATATTTTATAAAAGAGAGAGAGAGAGGGAGAGAGAGAGAGAGAAGGTGAATGGTAGGAAACAGGCAGTTACACTCTGTGAGAATAGGAAGAGGAACTAAGGCAGAAGGGAGGGAGAAGAGGCTGTGGGAGGGACAGTACAAATGAAAAAAATGATCAAATGAGAAAACATGGTTATCTATTTCCTAAGACAAATGTAATTATTTACTGCAACCTACACTGATAAATTATGCTAACATTGTCTATTGTGGTAAAATAATGTTAACAATATTCTGTGATCAATATCTAGCTATTTGGTAATATGGAATATATTAAAAAAGGAAAATGATAATATAAAAATAAAGTCTTATATGTTAACTATCTTCTAAGTGCACCTCTTTTTTAATCACTTTTTTGATTTTTTTTTTAGTGGATATTCAGTCTACTAAGCTGATATTAATTATGACATATAATAAATGTTTACAAGAATCTACCAAAATTTAACATTTATCAGTATAAATATTTGTACATTATATAGTTAGAAAATCTTTATTATCCTGTTTCAGAATCAAAACACTAACATTGTATTTGAATAGTTATAATTACTTTTTTTACAGTGGAAAATTCTGGGAACACATTCTTTGTTAGGCACTGTCAGTGTAGCACAATACAGAATGTGTATTAACATTTTAGCCATTGTGACCTTAAAAAAGATGGAATATTTTGCGATGTATGTACTGTACCCATCAACAATATATGTATTTCCTAATCATTCATCACTTAAAACAATTCATCCTTCAATCAAAAATAATGGTATTAAAACAAGAATTAGTGCTTGGAGATAGAACAGAGACATAAGGCAGTTTTTTATTGACACATGGCAAGTTTATGTATAGTTTTAGCAAATGAGTTTTAAACTTGGAGTCCAGTTTACTCCAGATTTTAGGATCTTTTGACTGAATATGTTTTAAATGTATATTCACCTATGCAAAATTAATCGAATAGTGGCTATTTCTATCCATTAGGAAAAAAATCTTGGTTCATAAACTGAGTTACAAAATGACAGTACCCATTAAAATGTTTTTTAACTGGGAATTTAGCTTCATTGTGTTAACTTGATTGGCTTGGGAGCTACCTAGAGATTGGTGATGCACAGTTCTGTATTTGAGTGGAGTGGGTCAGAGAAGGGCAAGTTTTATTTTTTTATTTTTGTTTTATTGAAGTACAAATATCAATGAGACAGTTATAAGATACCTTGACAAGATGGATTTGATAAATTAATACATTGCAAACTGTTTTCATAATGTTTTGGTATCATAGAAGGTGCATACATGATATTATACTCACAGACATTATTACACCGTATGTCTCTTATCAGTAAATAAAAGCAGTGTAGCTCTTTGCTTATCTTATTTTTTATAGCTGAATTACATCAAAGATTCAATAATTAGTACTTTCTACCTTGTCATTTTCCTAGTGGTTGTCCATAGTACTAGAAGCCGACATAATATCCTGTCCAACCACCATCAGTGCAAATCTTGCCTCTCATAGGATTATGTAGAAGCACAGCATTATCTATCCCAACTGTACTGTCTATACACACACATCATGATTCTTCCTTTCTATACCCCTTCCTTTGTCTACACCTGTTAAAGGTGGGCACTTCATTGTCATTCAACTAACTTAGGTGCTTGAACTCGACAACACAATCTAACACAGTCCAGCATTCCACAACAATACCGAGTTATCTGAAGAAGTTGTCGACCATAGCCATTTACATCTCAACTTAATATTATGGTCCTGAGATATATACCTCATTTTTATACTTTTCTCCTGGATAGTCAAGACCTAGATAGAGCAAGACTTATATACCAACACATGTACTTTATGTTTCTTATGAGGTCAGTGAAGTCCCCTCAGGGTTTAACTTGTAGTCCTGTACCTTATTCTGTAGATCCTTTGTCTGTGTCATCAATGTGGATGAGTGTATCTGCCTTCTCCCCTTCCTCTCAGGCACTGTCCCTCTGCTTTGCTTCCTCACTGCTGTGAACTGAGCATTTCTGTTCTGTCATGTTCTTCCATCATGATACTGTAGCCTGAAAGCTATCTGACACTGGACCGAATCCCTGAAATACTGAGCCAAATTAATCCTTTGTTTTTCTAAACTTCATCTAAATGTCAGGTATTGTGTCCAGCAACAGGAATGGTAACTTATACTCTACAATCTTAATTTTGAAGCCAGGCTTAGTGAATAATGCCCACAAGCCCAGTGCTGGGGAGTCTAAGACAGGAGGATCACTATGAATCTGAGCTGCATAGCAAGATGCTGTACCAAATAAATAAATAAATAAATAATCAATTTTACTTTTGAATCAGGTTTGTTTCTTGAAATTCCATTTCCCCACCCATTGTTCTGTGGTTTAAGGCAGGCCACATCTTGAGGGAGGAATGCTAGGGATGTTTATCAGTGATGAGATTTTCAAATTTTCTTGTTCATTGACTTGAATTTTCTGGCTGAGTCTATTTCAGAACAGACTTTCATGTTTGGCAAGCTGTCTTACTGTTTTCTGCTGCCACAATAACATACCCAAAACCAGGTTTAATTAAAATAAAAATAGGTGTTATTTAGCTCACAGATCTGGAGACTCAACGTCTAAGAGTGTGGTTTTAGCTGCTGTGAGAAACTGTTGGCTGCATCTTAACATGATAGAACGCTTCCCACAGTGAGACAGGTTAAGCATATCGTGTCAAATGTTTTCTCCTTTTAGGAAGTTGCTAATGTCATTTGGGGGAAGGTACCACCCACCTGAACTCATCTAATTTTATTTACTTCTCCAAGGCTCCACCTCCAAACACCATTAACATGTGACTGAGGCTTTTGTTTCCAACCAATGAATTCTGATGAATGCACCGGTTGTTGTCAGGGTGTGCGAGGAAAAAAGATTTCAAATAGGACCCATAATATATAGGAGTAATTTTATTTTATTTATTATTGTCTTATTTATTTATTTACGTTTAGCTGGCTCAGCCCACCCTGAGGGCAGGGCTGGTGTGGTGTGTGGGGTCAGGGATTGCACCTGGGTCCCTGGTGCTTGCCTGAGTTTGCCTAAGCCGGCACTTTGGACTGTTGAGCTATCTCTCTGGCCTTTTTATTTTAAGTGAGGAAAAAACAATAAAAATAGTACAGAATTTCAAGACAAGATAATAAGAAATTAACAATGGTTGTTATATAGCATATTGTTATCTTCAAAGTAGTTGTTCAGTTTACCAGATACAGGCAAGCAACATTAATCAAACAATAGAAGCACTGTTTCTCTCTCAATGAAATAATAGAAACCAGCAGTAAAATTATCTTATGTATATATCATACTTATATTTCCCTTCCTTCTTTTCTTTTTTCCCCCATCCTGGATTTTTTTTTTTTTCATTTTGAGCAGTCTCTTTCCCTTTCAATTGTTCCTTTTGGATCTTTCAGATTTTTACACTTGGGAGATAAATGATGTTTATACATGCAGGATTGGTTTATTTCATTTATGAGTATGGCCTCTAGTTGCATCCATTTGCCTATAAAAGCCTCAAGTTTATCATAATCTATAGCTGAGTAGTAGTCTTATTTTAAAAAATACCACATTTTTATGGATTAAAAAAATGGTTGATGGATGTTTGGCTTGTTTCCAAGATTTAGCTACTACAAATTGTGCTGTTATAAACATGGATACACATATATCACTGTGATATGATATTTTCATTTCTTTTGGGAAAATACTCTCACAAGGGAAATAGCTGTATTAAAGTAAATCTTTAATTACAGGATTATTTTATAATATTCACTCAAAGAGTCAAATGCAAATGAGTGTAGGAGATCTGTCCAAACATTAGAGACCCAAAAAATCCAGCCCAAGGGCCTGGATCTCATGGCAATGTCCTGCTTGGGTACATCTGAAGATCTAGAGCCCATAGCATTGTCCTCCAAAAGTACAACAGGAGGCTTAAAACCCATGACTCATGTAAGTCTCCTGTCTCATGTAAGTCTGTATCAAAGATATTCACAGGAGAGTCTAGAGGTCAATCTTGGAAGCTAGAAAGTCTACGCCAGTGCGATGAGTCTGCCAGCAGGCTGAGGGATCTGTGCTGGAGTCAGGAAACAGTGACTCAAATTAAAGACCTGAACTCCCACCAGAGTAACTGCAGACAGACTCAGCAACAGGGATGACCTGAGTTCCTCCAACCATGAGAACAGATGAGTTCATATCAGGAAAACCAGCATGACAATTTTCTGTAGGAGAATTAGCAGCATATCATCTTCTCCTCCAGTTCTCACTTCATTGTAGTGGCAAAAACCTGAGGAGTTTTGGGCCAATCCATATCCGGCTCCATGATGATTTAGTTCAGTTGGGTGTTGCAAGTTAACCAGTAGTTAGTCAACCACAACACCTAAACCACAATACTTATGCAAGAATATGGGGAGCCTTCTTAAGAAAATCCCTCAAAGCCACACTAGTAAAAGTTTAGCTCACAAGGTCAGGAATAAATGGAGAGGCAGAACACAAGCCCAGCCTACTCACAGAACTCGTGGACTCCTATCCCCATTTGCAACCTCAGGGCTGGATTCCTCGGAAACCCCTGCAGTATACCTTCTCTTTTCACAGAACTCTTGAGGCACCCTCCCTCTTTATACAATAAAAGCCTTAAAGACTTTTCTGAGGACTAGACTTTTAAGAAATCTATATATTGCCCATTCTTGGAGGTAAGAGATTAAGAACCAAGTTTCCATGAAGTGAGTGGGAGGTACAAGAAAAATATAGTGAACATTAAATTAAGGACCATTTCAATATTAGTATCTCAGAGTGTTGAAAATAATTATGCTAATTTTTTATTTGTGTACAACTTCAGTACATAAAATTTGTATTGGTTTTGGAGGATCTATATCTATCTTAAGCACTTCTGGCCCCTTTCTCTCCCTACCCAATTCATTCCCTCTCCCTTCCATTTGGCCTCTCCCTTACTGAAAAAAAAAACACTTTATTTTACTCTTTATTATTGGGGTTTCTCATATGAGAGAAGCCACGGAATATTTAACTTTGTATTTCTGCCATCATTCAGCCATACCAAGATAAAAATCCACACAGGAGTCTGACCCTGACAGCGACAATAATCAGGAAGACAATCTGATTTAGGAGAACTTCCCCAAAGTTTTATATTTGTAGAAAATCCCCAAACTGATATTTACAGTTCAATCAGATATGTGCTAGAAATATTAGTCTACTTCAAAAGCTGTGATTCAGTCATTCACTACAGTGTTGACTTGGAAATTTTTCACTTCACAAATGAAATAGCAGGATCTGAAACCTCCAGGCCTGCCATGCATACCGATGCATTACACTTTGAACCTCCATAAGGTATGGAGTTTTGTACTACATGAGCTCAACAAGCTACTAAGTCAAGGTGATTTTGTAATATTGGAATATTCATTCCCTCCTCACTTGATAGCCCAAAGAAGAATTCTAGGATAAAGAAACATTCATTAAATAATGCTTCCCTCCTCCTTTCCTTATAAGAAAAAAATAATTTGAGAAAACTGGATGGCACATTTCAAATAAGGGAAAAGCACAGCAAGGTGCATCTATTAACATATGCTCTGAATTAATAAAAGAAAGAAAAAATAGTCAGGATCCCAAAACATGAATATTTCAAATCATGTAACCAAACATTCAAGTACAGTCTGGAATCATAAGCTTCCTCTGTGCTTCGCTGACACATTTGCTATTTTATCACAGTCCGCTCATGGAGTATTATGACTTTCAAAGCATTTTATCTTCCTTTCCATTGAGTATATGGTTGAAAGATTTTACACACTTTATGAAGCAAACCTTATGTCTTCTATGTCACAAATATATTTATTTATTTGAGTTTATAGTACCCACTTTAGTACAATTCTTAGTTGGAATGGAAGACTCTGGTTCATGTACTAAGATTTTTTCTTTCAGGTTCACATGATTGGCCAGACTAAAGAAAAGAAAATAAGATTCTAAAGCCAGAAGTCTTGAAAAATCATGAAATTAAGAGTAGAATTAAGTCGGGCGTGGTGGCGCAGGCCTGTAATCCCAGCACTTGGGAGGCTGAGGCAGGAGGATTGTTGTGAGTTCGAGACCAGCCTGAGCTACAAAGTGAGCTTAAGGCCAGCCTGAACTGCACAGTGAGACCCTGTCTCAAAAAGACAAAAAAAAAAAAAAAAAAGAGTAGAATTAAAAATACAGAAACAATCCCATGGGCTTTCAGCCAAGTAATATTTATTAAGGAGATGAAAATATATAAATAGGATATAGCATAGACTATTTTAACAAGTAATGCTTGGGAAAGAGGCTATCCACATGCAAAAGAAATAAAAGTAGATTATATTTCTCATCCTGTACTAAAATAAAATCTAAATGAATCAAATAATTTAGTATAAAAACATTGAAACTGCTGAAAAATAAAATAAAAACATCTTTAAATCATGGGCCTAGACAAGACCTTCTTCAACAGAGTGGCACAATGAATGAATAAATGAAACAATATCAGGTTTTTTTTTAATTCTGCAAAGGAAAAGACACAACAGAGTAAAAATCAATGTACAGAATGGAGGAAAAAATTGCCAGCTAATCTATTTTTTTTTTTTTTTTTTGTATTTAGGACAAGGTGTACAGGATGTACAGGGACACACTGCATAGATCAAACTTATAGTGATCCTCCTGTACAGCCTCCGGAGTACAGTTGGGATTACCATCACACCCAATCTCCATTACTGTCTCAGCGTGTCCTAGGAGTGGGGCAGTCACAGAATGCCTGAACTTCTTGCCCCTTTGTCTGCCTAAGCAGGTGCTTTAGTCTGCTGAGCTATTTGGCTGGCCAGTCAGCTAATCTTATAGAGGACTAAAATCTGGAACCCACAAAGAACCCCCCCCAAAAAAACTTTGCTATACCAGCAACTCAATTTTTAAAAAAAGAGAGTAAATGAATGAAATAGACTCCTCCAAAGAAGTGCAAGTGAGCCGGGCATGGTGGCGCAGGCCTGTAATCCCAGCACTCGGGAGGCTGAAGCAGGAGGATTGTGAGTTCGAGACCAGCCTGAGCTACAAAGTGAGCTTAAGTCAGCCTGAACTGCATAGTGAGACCCTGTCTCAAAAAGACAAAAAAAAAAGAAAAAAAAGAAGTGCAAGTGGCCAATAAACACATGAAAGAAAAAGAAAAGTATATGGATTCTCAGATCATAATATCAAGTGAAATAAATCAGAAATACAAAGTTAAATATTCCGTGGCTTCTCTCATATGAGAAACCCCAATAATAAAGAGTAAAATAAAGTGGTACTTTTTCAGTAAGGGAGAGGCCAAATGGAAGGGAGAGGGAATGAGTTGGGTAGGGAGAGAAAGGTTCATATTACTAAATCTCAAAACCAGTGTAATCCAAATCCTATATGCCTTTACATTTTTGTAGGCATGCAAAAAGGCCTTTTTTTTCTTTTAACATAACTTTGAAATAGAGATATAAAAGCACAGGGCTAAAAATTTCTAAGTAATTCAAACAATTTGCATTTTTATCTTCCTTTTGGATTTCCTGTAGTTCATTGATTCCTGACAGCAAGGGAATCACATAATTTTGCCTCCTCCCTGAAAGTGTTCAGGCAAAACACTTTGCTCATATTTTTAAAGCTAAAAGTATGACAGGTTGGTTCTCTTTAAATTCCAGGAGAGAACACAGACAATAGATAAAACAGGACAAGAGCCCTTAAGGACAAAATTTGTCTAAGACTGCTGTTCCCCTTACAGTGAACCTCTAGTAGATAACTCCTTGGAACACAGATACATTTTTTCCACTTAATCTTTAAAGAGCACTCACAACTATCTTGAATTCTTTATTGTCTCAAGAATTGTCTTGTTGTTAGGTGGCATTTTATGATTTTGGGATTAAGATGAAGAGCCACATGACAGTCTCATTTTCTTGATGTCTCAACAAACAAGAAGATGAAATTAAGGGAAAACTAGCATACGGAGATGTTGGCCATGTCAAATAACCTTGAGAAATACAGACACCTGCCTACATTCAGGTGTCTAGTATTTGTGAAAAAACAAACATCTAATTTGGTATACTATCTTACAGTCTTTTGGTTCCCTGTTTACAAGCATGATGGGAACTGGTAGTATGGTCTTGTAATAGTTGCCTACTTACTGTGGATGCTATCAAATCTTGGTCCTTTTCCCTAGTAGGACCTATGTTTCCTGATACTGAGAAGATCCTTTTTATCCTTAGTTCCTGGAGTTTCTTCCCTTCTGGTCAGTCTATTCATTTTTTCTATTTTTCATTGATGGAGATTTTCAGCTGGAAATGTTTTCCTCCATTTGACACTTAAATCTACAGCTTTCTGAATTGTTTTTCTTATGCATCTTTTCCAATTATTCTTTTTATTTTCTTCTAGGAGGTGCTGGAGTGAAAAACTGCCTGGCTTATTTATTTATTTGTTTGTTTGTTTGGTACATGGTCCCCTACAAAGCTTGAACTGTAGTGATACTCTGAGGCAGCCTCTCCTGTGCTGGGATTATAGGCCATGTCACCACACCCAAGACTGACACGGAATGCAGTAGCACCAGAGATCAAACTCTGGTCCTTGCACTTGCCAGACAGGTGCTTAGACCATTGAGCTATCTTCACAGGCCCCTCCAATTCTTCCACGAAGCCTAGTTTTATGTACATTCACTTGTTTCTTGTTTAATCCTCTGATGAAGATGAAGTTGCTTTAATGCTAACTGTACACTTTGTGTGTGGCCCCATATCTCTTAGTATAAAAATATTTATTTCTTCTAGCTTTATGATCTCAAAGATGCATCAGTCAGGCACAGAAGATTAAGTACGGCATGGCTGCTTTTCTGTTAAGAATACAAAACAGTAATAATAAAGGTATTGGAAATAATGCAAAATTTCACTTATCAAAGTAACAGAAAATCAGCAATCAGTTATCTTCATATTAGTTGTATAGATTACCAGATGTAAATGTGAAAAATTTGTTTTATTAAAAAAAAAACAAGCTTGCTGGGCATGGTGGTGCAGGCCTATAATCCCAGCACTTGGGAGGCTGAGGCAGGAGGATTGTTTTGAGTTCAAGACCAGCCTGAGCTACAAAGTGAGCTTAAGGCCAGCCTGAACTGCATAGTGAGAACCTGTCTCAAAAAGACAATAAATAAATAAATAAATAAATAAACAAAAAGTAATAAGAAATTAAAAGAAAAAAAGAATACAAAGAAAAAAAAAAAACTTAAGCATTAACTGCTCCTTTCAGAACATTAGCAGAAATTGGTAGTACAATTATTCAAATTATCCTGCATACATACATAAGTAAATCTTTATCCCTTCTTTCTTTTGCCATTTTCCATATCCAAGTTTTTCCTTTCTATTGAAAAATTCTTGCCATTTCATTGCATCTATTGCACCTTTCTGACTATATTTACTCTTTCAGGCTCTCACATTAGCAAGACAGTATAACGCTTGCACATGTGGGTCTGATTTGTTGCACTTACCAATACAGTGTCTAGTTCCATCCATTTACCTACAAAAGCCTCAAATTTATCTTATTTTTATAACTAATACTCCATTGTGTAAAAATACCATGTTTTTCATTGCTCAGTTGTTGGATATTTGTATTGTTTCCAATATTTAGCTCTGAGAAATTTAACTGCTATAAACATGGGGACAGATTTGTTGCTGTGGTATCATGATTCTAGTTATTTTGGAAAAATATCTAGGGGGGAATAACTGGCTTTCATGGAATCTCTAATCCTAGCATTTTGAGGAGTCTCCATACTGATTTGCACAATGGTTGTACCAGCCTACACTCCCACCAACAGTGGAAAAAGAGTTCCTCTTTCCTCACAGTCCCTCCAGCATTTGTTTTTAGTTGACTTCTTGATGATAGCCATTCTTTCTGGCCTAATATGGAATGTCAGGGTTGTGTTAATTTTTATCTCTTGAATGACCAATGATATTGAACATTTTTTTCCATAAACTTATTTGCTGCTTGTATCTCTTCATTTGTGAAGTATATATTTATCTCAGACTCTGAATTTTGCAATGGGCCTTTGAATTTTGGAGGCCTGACTTACAAAATTTTGTGTTCTAAATAGGAGTCCTTTGAAGGACAGCCTGCTAGAATTCTTTCCAATTCATAGGTTTTCTGTTTACTCTGTTGGTGATTTGTTTTGAAGTGAAGAAACTTTTTAAAAAGATGAAATCCAAATTGTTGATTTTTTGAAATATTTCCCATGTCATTTCATTTTTGTTCATGAGCTCTCTATCTACCTTTTAAAATATTTTTATTTACTTTCTGCTCTAGGAGATTTAGTGTTTCAGTTTGATTAATATTGACTACAATTTTATACATGGTGATAGGTATGGATATATTTTAAGCCTTCAACATGTGAAAAGCTAATTTTACCAGCACCATTTATTAAAGGGACTATCTTCCAGTAAAGATGTTTGGCCCCTTTGTCAAAGATAAGATGACTGAGTGTGTTTGTAGTTGTGTATGCATCTTCTAATCTGTTTTATTGACCCTCAGGTTCTATTTTGTTTTATGTTTTTCCCAGTAAAATGCTTTTTTATCAGAGTAGCTTTGTAGTATAATTTCAAGTCAGGGATTGTGATGCCTTCTGCCTCTCCCTTGCTACCCAGGATTGGTTTTGCTATTCTAGGTCTGTAAGATACACTAATGGTACTTTAATTGAGTACAGCACTGAATCTGTATAACAATTTTGAGAATATGGCCATTTTCACAATGTTGGTTATTCCCATCCAGGAGCAAGGAATTCCTCTTCAAACTTTTTTTTTCAGAGCAACCAGAATAGTTTTTTTCAGGGTTCAACTGTTTTCCCACCTTTGATGTTCAGCCTATTAATTTCTTTTGAGTTAAATATGTTTCTTGTATACAGAATAATGCTCGATTTTGTTACTTGATTCATTCTTCTAGCTTTTGTCGTTTGATTGGCAAATTGAGGCTGTTGATGTTGATTATTATAACTAAAATGTATTGGCTTATTTTCAAAATTCATTTTAATGAGAAAAAACATAAAATAGCAATGAAACAGTTTCAAAACAGCTTAGCAGGACAGTTATAATAATGAACAGGTTGTATTTTGTTAGCTTCATAGCTATTCATAGTACAAGATACAGACATGATATCTTTTCTAAACAATATTAGTATAAACCTTTCTTCTCATTGAAGTAAGAGAAAGTAGCTGTATATCTATTCCATTTTGCATATACATGTATTTTTTTGCATAACAAAATAGTCCTCTATGTATGGATTGGCATGTTGTCTTCCTACTGTAGGGTGCCTATTTTTTCCCATTTCTTAATTACTTGTTTGGCTTGGTAGTTCTCTTCTTTTGTTTTTGAAGTTGTGGTCATCTTTTTCTCTTGCTAAAATATCTGACAGTGCTCACTGTAGGGTTGGTCTGGTTGTCATGAGTTTCCTCTGTTGTTCTTCATTATGTCTCTCCATTAAATATGGTAGACAGTTTTTCAAGGTACATCAATCTGCACTGGAAGTTCTTTTCTTTCAGGACCTAAAATATCTTACTGCAACCTATGCTTGATTTGATGGTCTGTGTTGAGAAATCTGTCATGATTCTGATGGTCTTTCCAATATAGATGAACTGTTTCTTCTTTCCAAAATATTTTAATATTTTTTTAACTTTAACTCAGTTCCTGGGATCTTGATTATTATGTTTGGTGCAGATTTATTTTGATTTTGGTTAGCTGAAGTTCTATATGCCTCACTTATGTTTATGTGTCAGATTCTTATGATATTTCCTGCTACTACTTCTGAAAACACTCCTTTATGTCATTTATGTTAACTCTAGCAGTTTTGTTGATACCTGTTAATCTTATATTATTTTTATGTGCATCATCTTGTAGCTGCTGTATCATTTCCTGATTCCTTGTTATTTTTAAGTGATCTTTCCTTTCATTTTCATTCACTTCAATGCTATCTTCAAGGTCTCAAATTCTGTCTTCTGTTTCATTCAAGCAGTTCTGCCAGGTTTCCATGGAATTCTTCATGTCCTAGTTATTTGTTTAAATCTGTTTGATGCATTGTAGTTTTTCTTGTATTTCATTCAATGTTTCCATCATTTTCAAATTCTATTCTATTTATTTTTATGTATGTCTTCCTCATTGACCATTTCTTTCATGATTGCTGTTATTTCTTTCTTTTTTTTTTTTTTTACCTCTGAGATTGTTTCTGATCTGATTTCCTTCATAGCCTGATAACATTTTCTTTATTTCAGCTGCTATCATCTCAGAAATTTCTGGTGTGTAGCTTCTGAATTCTTCTGTGACTTTGTCTCTTGTTCTTGCTTTGGATGGGCTAAAGGTCTGAGATTGCCTTTTTTCCTTCCTTTTGTCATTTTTGGTGTTCTCAATATTCTCCTTGACTCTGCAGCAATGGCAAGGTATGGAGTTTGGGTGATTAAGACTCTCAAGAGAGTGGGAGGGCAGGGTATGTAGAGTGATCCAAACTCTCACTATATGGGGTTCAATGTGGCTTCCACCTCGGTGGAAGGTTGCAAGTCACAGCCCAAATAGGAGTCAATGATCCTGAGTAGAAGACAAAGATCTGCAGGGCTCTCTCCATGATAGGGCATTGAGAGTAGGGCTCACCAAGACTCCTGAAGTTCCCTATGGCAGTCTTCTGGGAATCTGGTGTAAGGTCACTGTGGTAGTTTGTGTGGGTCATGATGCGTTGCCAAGGTTCAACTGCGTTATGGTAAGGGGGATTGGGTCAAAGATCACCATGTTTCCTGGGCATTGTTACACATGAGGGTGGGTGGCTGGGGTATAGAAGAACTCTGGGGATGGTAGGGAACTGGGATAGGTCTTCCGTGTCTCCCTGGCAGTCTTTAGGGTGAGGACAGTAGCCCAGGATTCAGAAAAAGTCTGGCGAAGGTTGGTAGAATTGAGCTGTGCCTACCAGGTCTCCCAGGCAGTCTTCAGTGTGAAGATATGCAACCCAGACTCAGGAACTCCTGGCTTGGCTGCTTCTAAATGAGAAACACAAAGAATAAAAATTTTAGGAGCAAAATAAGAGATAAATGATAGGAAAATGTAAATAAAATTTTTGTAGAGACAGAAAGGGGATCTATAGGTGGAGTTAGATAGGAGATTGGCAAAAAATAGGCCTGAGAATTAGTGGAACAAGAGAAAATGAAGATGCATCTCTAAACACACTCAGGTATTTTATGTTGACAAAGGAGTTAAACATGTACCCTGGAAGAAAGATAGTCTCTCAATAAATAATGCTGGAAATACACACTTTGTCCATGCTGAAAACTCAAACTAGATGTGTATCTATCACCATGCGATAGCCTAAATTCAAAATGGATCAGGGATCTAAATATTAAAATACAAATGCTGAATGTACTGGAGTTAGGAAAAGAGAAGGAAGTAAAAAGGATTAAGATGTGACATGCATATGTAGAATTTTAAAAGGGAATTTATTTGTCTTGGTTTTGGAGGCTGGGAAGTCTAAGTCCAAGGTGCTTGTACTTTTGGATTTGGTGTCATATTCTCACATGGAAGGAAGCAAAGAAACTCACTTCAAGGGCCGGGGAGATGGCTCATTTGCATAAGGGCATAAGCACCTACCTGGTAAGCTCAAGGTCCTGAGTTGGATCCCCAGTACCTCAAAACAAACAAACAAACAAACAAACAAACAAACAAACAAACATGGTAATAACAAGAAAGAACTATCCAAAGATACTCACTTCAGACTTTTTATAAGGGCCTAATCCCATTTATAAGTATGAAACACTCATGATTAAATTACTTCTCAAAGGCCCTACTTTTTAATATCATCAAAATGAGCATTGGTTTGCAACAGAAATTTTGAAAGGACATATTAAGATCATAGTTATAACTAAAAAGATACCATTTGACTCTTTAATAGAATAGATATTCCAGAATTCCAATGCAAATTTCTCTCTTGGTCTCTCTGTCTCTCTCTGTCTTTCTGTCTGTCTGTCTGTCTGTCTGTCTCTCTCTCTCTCTCACATGAATGATTTTTTTATCTAAAAAAGAAATTAAAAGTGATCAGATACTGGGTAAGCAATTTGTTGTACAGCTTTTTAAATGTAGATTTTCTTAGTGTCCTCTTTTCTGATATTTCACTTTGACCATCACTTTAATATCTAAGTTTACACTCAACATTTCATTGAACAAGGGGCATTATTTTCTTATTTTAAAGTCAATGTTTGTTTTCACTATAAGAATTAAAAAATTTCAATGTTAAGTCTTTAATATCATCAGGATTTGATTGAAACTTGTACTCATTAATCTATTTACTGAGCCATTGCCACTAATACTGGCACAGAAGACAAATAGAATGACAAATAGAAAGCCACTGATATAAGAGGAGGCAAGTTGCTTCTTTTGAGATTTGATATGTATTTGCTAAAAGTGATTACTAAAGTTGTGCTGATTAAAACACCATGCTAAAAATATTCTAATGGAATTTCTTATATACATGGGGGCAAAAATCTCACTAATGAAATTCCTGTCATTTGTAGGAAAGTAGAATTGGAGGAACTCATGTTAAATGAAGTAAACCAAACAGAGAAAGTCCAGTATTGCATGTTTCTTCCCACATTTGAAAACATTAGGAAAAAAGAAAAAACAAACCAAAAGATAAACTTAAACTAGAAGAGGATCTATTAGGTACTGGGAAGGGGCCCAACAAGAGTAGGCAGATGGGTGTGATCTGTGCGTGACAATAGGAGTGTGGAAATATTACAGCTAATTCTATTAATTTATGCTATAAATATGTATTAACAATAATGAAAAGGAAGTGAAAGTTCATGATATAAAACTGTATTAATTAGAAGAGATAATCTATATTATTTAATATTTGAACTACTTACTACTAATGCTACTGACCAGAAGATAAGTGATCAGCCTGAACTGTGATAGTTTTTTAAGCCTTGTGCAATAAGTAAAAAATACATCTATTTTTCAGTACTTTTTTTTTCTTTTTAGTGGAACAGGGGATTGAACTCAGACCCTTGCACTTGCCAGGCAAGTGCTTATTCTACGGGGCCATCTCCCTGCCCTTGTACTTTGTTTTTACATCCATTTTTGTCTTGACTGTGTATTAGATTTGTTGAGTTAGGGAAAATACACTGTTACAATTAAAAATATATAATTTTTTCTAAGTATTCTTTTAGAAAAGAAAGAAGTTACTTGATGCACGAAACCCCTGTGATTCTGTGGATGTTAAATGTTTTAATATATATATATATATATATATATATATATATATATATATATATATATATATATGTATATTTTTTTTTTTGTTGTTGTTGTTGTTTGTTTTTTTTAGTTTTTCTTTTTTTTTTTTTGTACACAGGGTCTCACTATATAGCCCACATTCATAGTGATCCTCCTGCTTTCTGCCTCCCTAGTGCTGGGATTATAGGTGCACGCCACCAGTCCCGGACTCCATCGCCGGCTCAGCACGCCCAAAGGCGGGGCCGAAGCAGCATGCGGAAGCAGGGATCGAACCCTGGCTGCGCACTTACCTAAGCAAGTGCTTAGTCTGCTGAGCTATACTGCGGGCCCTTGTTTTAATATTTTTAACTCAAATTTAAACTTCTCAACAGTTCTCTTTAAAACACAGAAACGTATTAAAATCAAGCAAATGTAATTCTTAGAACCAAAGCACAGAACCCAAACAATATAGGATATCAGTTGGTGGCCTAAATATTTTGAAAGTAGTCCAAATTAAGTTGTGTGAAAGATAGCAAAAGTAAAAATGAGCTTTGTTATTTTACTGTTGCCAAAGACATTAAAAACTGGTGTTTCAAGTATGCTGTACTAAATACTCATCTCAACAAATATGAATAAATCATGATATACAACTATAGTTGTATCATCTCTTTATTGGGATTAGGTGCTGGTTTTCTGCTTCCTTATTTTTTTTAATTTTTTAATCATATGTGTAAACACAATCTATTTGAGTAAATTGGAAAGTGTTACATGGAAACATCACCATGGGCTTCATGGTTTATGTATCTTTAATCTTTGTAATTTAGGGCAGTAATGAATGTAGACAAGATTGTTGCTTTGGCCTTGATGTGTTCATCTGATAGAAATAGCTACTGGAACTACATCTGCATAAATTAGTCTCAGAATTGAGAGAAAGGACTGATAAAAATGTAATCACTGAGAGTTTGGAATACAAATTGTTTGGTTTACTTTTAAAATATTTGCAAATATAAATTATTGTCAAGTATAAGAAGCAAGGATTATTTGAAAATAAGTTTGTGAATTTCTCACTTTTTTTTAAAGGCAGTAGTTTTTATAGAATTTGAGGAGATGGTAACCTGAAAACCTAGCTGAACAACATGATAATCTATATGACTATGAATAAGTGAAGACATATATGTTCATTTGGCTAACATGATTGCAAGAGTCCTATAAGGAATTAAGGATTTATAGTTAAATCTAAGTTTCTGAATCACGGTTGTTACACCCACACATGTACATGCACAGATATATATTTTAGTAGCATACATGTTGATACATAGTCTTTGTCATAAAATTATCACTATTATTATGAACCATATTTGGATTTACACACATATTTACATATAAACATCAATGGAGTTTTTAAGTATAAGAAAAATGTTTTTTCTTAATTTATGAAACAAAAATAGTTTCATTTTTCTCTCACCACAATCTTATCAATGGTATTGTGGTGACTTATTCTTCAGTTTCTTTCTCATTATAATAATTTTAGACTAGAGTATGCTATTATTTGAAGGCAAAATGTGCACTGCGGGGGCTGTTACTGGCTGTATTTGTACATGCATACTGTAAATCTTAGTAATATCCAAGTTTTTTTCTTTCTTCCAGGATTCTTTGACTCTCTTTATTAGTTTTTCCTTAAGGTATGAAATATTTGTGAAATAGAGACCAAGGGTATAGCTCAGTGGTGCAACCACCTGTCTGACAAGTGGATGGTCCTCAGTTTGATTCCTAGTAATGCCCCCAAAATGTGAGATAGACATTAAAAATGAAAAATGTTGCAATTGTTTGCTGCTGAATAAATAGCTTCTGTTTGATCTTTATGCTACTATTAATGTTACTATACACATGATCACTTCTTTTCTTCGAGTAGAATTTGATGATAGTTTACTAATCAAGTCCTTTTTTCCCTTATTTTAAGAATTTTTAGAAATATTTGTAAAAGTAAATGTTAAATAAGTGTAAGGAACAAGTATTTTTGAAAGATATGTTTGTGAACTTTGTTTTTTTATTGTTCCATTAAAAACACAAGCAGCATTTCTTAATACAACTTGATGAGGTGGAAACTTGAAAATCTAGATCTATATAACATTAAACAGGGAAAATGTATGTGTTCAACTGGTTAACATGATTTCAGGAGTCCTTTAAAGACTAAGCATTATTGAAAAAAGGTGTATTCTCTTTGAACATCTGACTTAGAAGAATCATTCAAAATTTTATATTCACTTATTCGTTTTAAGGCAAATATTATTTTATGGCTCCTGTCTGGTACACTTCCAGACTGGTCAGGAATCCTAAATAATGATTCTTTACTCTTTTCAGAATGAACCTTGATACTTTAAGAGCATTCTAGCTGGGTAAATTTTATTAGATGTAGGGACATAAATCTTTCTTCAAAAGAAAAATAACACTGCTGTACTTATAGAAATGACTTTTAGGAGAAAAACAAACAGCTTTGTATTTGCCTTTCTATCAAGAGTGCCTCTCTGTCAATCTCTGGGTAGCAAGAAAACTGAAGGACAAGTGCCAGATTGACTTTAGATTTTCTGTGAGCATACACAGGACAGTTGGGATAGTTATAGAACTGTTTTCTCTTAGTTTATTGAGAAAAAGGTTCGTACTAATATTGTTTAGACAAAATATCATATCTGCGTCTTCTCCTCTGAATAGTACAAAGACAATAATATGCAGTGTATTGTAATTGCAATATTAACCTGTTTTGAAACTATTTCAATGCTATTTTATCTTTTTTCCTCATCAAAATGAACAAAAAATAAATAAAAATTTAAAAACAGGTCAGGTACAAATAAGACAAAGAGGAGGAACTCAGGCACTTAGTCTATCAGGACCCACATAAGGCAAGTGGGGTTCTCTTGATATTCCACCTTTCATCCTTATTAGGTATGAAGAAAGAATACTCTCTGCAGCTGTTGGAAGTCTACCTGAAGAATCAAGTCTCTAAAATCTGCCAGTGATCTATTTTAGGACAATTTTGATACTCAAGTTTTCGTCAGTAAAGGCCAATGTTAATTCCCTTGTTATTAGATATGTATTTCTTGAAAGTATAGTATACAAGAATATTAGAATTTTTTTTGTTGTGAGACAATGATTTTATATTATTTTTGATAGAACAGCTTCAATAATTAACACATTTTACATTGTTATCTTCTAGTGATAATCCATACTACAAGAAGCAGACAGGTTATCCTGTCTAAACACTATTATTACCAATCTTTCTTCTCATTCAATTAGGCAAAAGTAGCTGCATACATATCCTAACTATTCTGTATATACAAATACGGAATGTTCCTTCTTTGTATCTACCTTTTCTGTTTAGTTTTCTCAGAGATGGGTATTCTATTGGAATTCAAATATTATAGGTGCTTGAATTCAGCAAAACACTCCAAAACAGTCCAGCAGTCCACAATAGTAGTGGGTTATCCACAGAAGTTGTTGACTAGAGCCTTTTACAGCTCAGCATATTATATGGCTTTACTTTATATATGTCACTTTTATACTTTTCTGATGGATGGTTAAGACTAAGATAAATCAAGACCTATATAATAAGAAATGTAGCTTTATCATCTGATAAGGTCAGTCCAGTCCCCTCAGGATTTATCCTGTAACCCTGTACCATGCTTTGTAGATTCTTTGTCAGTGTCAGCCATACAGATAAGTCAGAGCCATTGCTTGACCAACTTTCTGTCTGTGAATATCTGAGAGAAAGTTTTTCTCCGTGTGACTCTCCTTGGGCACACTATACATCATCAATCACATTCCTCTGTGTCTACATAATCTCATTAATCAGAAAAGTTGTGGCACAACTGACTTACATGATGTTACATTACAGGTTCTCCTATGTCCTAAGTCTTCAGTGACCTTGAAAGCCTAGGGACAAAATGTTGACTGACCTTGAAGCCCTTCCTTTTCTCCAGTTTTTGATCTGCAAAATTAGGTTGTGAACCCTCCAGAAGAAAATATGATTATTACCCTGAAACATATGGGTAATAATAAATATATCTGTCTAAATATCAAACATCTTAGCCATTACGTGGAACAGGTATTTTCAATGAAGTATTGATGCATTGAACTTTAAGACCTTATAGAACATGAAGGAAAGAATTTTAAAAAAGGAATGAACACATAGAAGATTTGAAATCTAACCATAAAAATCATTGTATCAGGACAGGCTTATGACATGTTTTTCCTTGTGTCTTTTTTTTTTTTTTCTCATTTATTATCCAATTGAAAAAAAAATTACTTGTGAAACAGTATGGTAATAATTGGTATGACATGACAAGAAGTACGTATTCAGCAGGCCAGAGTGACAGGCATTCCAAACATGATCCTTCTATTACACATTGCTATCTTCAGTGCAGTTTCTTGGTTCACGGGTATTAGCACATATTGAGAGTCAGGTTGAGAATCCTACCAATTTCCTGCTTCTTTCAAAATCCAGCTGATGTTTCTCAGGATCATGGCTGTCGCTAATGATTACAAAGCTATACTGAATAGTAGGAGTAATAGAGGGCATCCTTTCCTTGTCCCGGAACTGAGGCTTCAACATTTCCCTATCTAGAATTATATTAGCCATTGGGTTGTCATAGATGGCTTTTATCAAGTTGAATTAGAGGCCTTCTATTCTAATTTTCTGTAGGACTTTGAACATGAATGAGTGTTGGACTTTATCAAAAGCTTTTTCTGCATCAATTGAAATGATCATGTGGTTTTTAGATTTCGCTCTATTAATAGAGTGTATTACATTTTTAGATTTTTTAATATTGAATCATGTTTGCATCCCTGGAATGAATCCTGCCTCATCATAGTGTATGATCTTCTTGATCATTTGCTCTATTTTATGTGCTGGGATTTTATTGTGAATGTATACATCTATGTTCATGAGGGAAACTGGCCTATAGCTCTGTTTTATAGTTGTGTCTCTCCATAGTTTAGTATAATACAAGGAATTATTTTGAGAGGACTCGTTACTTTTCAATTTCAAGAATTTGAGGAGTTCAGGGATTATATCTTTTATAAATTTCTTGCAGAATTCAGCTGTGAATCCATCAGGAACTGGAGTTTGCTTTGTCAGCAGGCTTTTTATTACAATTTGTATTTCATTGTCTGTTATTTTGTTGTTCATACTTGTTATATCTTCTTGATTTACTTTTCGTTATTTGGGTTTTTTTTCCATTTATTTTTATTTTATTAAAATACAAATGTCAATCAGACAGTTTCAAGACACCTTAACCATACAGAGTCGATGAATTAATACATTGCAAACTGTTTTCATAAAGTTTTGGTATTGTACAAGGTGCATACATGATATTATATTTACAGATATTATTTCAGCAGATATCTCATCAGTGAATTAAGAGTGTAGCTGCTTTCTTATCTTTTTTATAGCTGAATTATATCAAAAATTCAATAATTATTTACCTAGTGGATGATCATAGCACTAAAAGCTGACATAATATCCTGTCCAACCACCATTAGTGCAGATCTTGCCTCTCATAGAATTATGTAGAAGCACAGCGTTATCTAGACCAACTGTACTGTCTATACACACACATCATGATTTTTTCTTTCTACAACCCTTCCTTTGTCTACACCTGTCAAAAGTGGGCACTCCGTTGACATTCAACTACCTTAGGTGCTTGAACTCGACACCACAATCCAACACAGTCCAGCATTCTGCAACCATAGGGAGTTATTCAAAGAAATTGTCAACCATATCCATTTACA
>PVKA01036899.1:2500-21431 GCA_004027165.1 Ctenomys sociabilis | reverse complement strand
GTTCTATAGTGTGCCTGGGGAGAGTCACATGAAGAGAAAACTTTCTCTCAGGCTCTCACAGAGAGCAATCTGGTCAAGCATTGGCCGTGACTCATCCACATGGATGACACAGACAAAGGAACTACAGAATAATGTACAGGACTACAAGATAAACCCTGAGAAGACTTCAATGACCACATAGGAAATATAAAGTACAAGTAGAATTTAAGAAAAATTCTATAACTGAATGGAGTTTGAAAAAAATTATAAAAATGCTTTTAGTTCTGAAACAAACAATATTTTAAAGCAGGATATGATGTGTTTCTGAACTTGCATTTATGACTGATGAAGCCTTAACCACGGTACTCTGGTACACTGTATGCTAAGCTGTATAGAGGGATAACCTAGTTTTATCAAACAATTATGAAGTTGAAAACAATTATTAAAGTTAGGACCAGTGAGATAGCTCAGTGGATTAAACACCTGGTTAAGCAAGTGTAGGGTCCAGGGTTTGATTCCCAGCACCACATGAAAGCCAGTCCCACCCCTGGGTGCATTGAGCTGGCCACCAGGTCTGGGCATGGCACATGCCTGCCTATAATCCCAGCACAGGCTGAGAACAAGATTACCGTGAGTCTGAGCTGTGTAGTGAGACCCTGTACCAAATACATACCTAATAAACAACAACAACAATAATAATGATGATGATGATAAAAAGAATAACATATGGGCCTGGGAGATAGCTCAGTGAAATAAGTACTTCCCTGGAAAGCACAAGGGCCTGAGTTCCGTTCCACAAAAAAAAAACAAACAAAAAAAAACATGGTTTTATAGGCTAGGGCCTTAAATGATTACTCATTCATCAATATAGAACCTTCAAGCTTCATATGAATACAGGTGCCTTAAAAATATATACATCCACCTTTTTCTTTGCTTGATGAATTTAATTGCTGTTTTTCCTCACAACAATTTGATGCAGTATAAAATTGTCAATATTCTAAAAGTTAAAAAAAAATTTCAACTGGGTCTAACCCTGATTTTTCCCCAAGCCAGCAATATGATATTACACAAGTTATTTAACTTCAGCTGAACATTTTGGGAAAAAGTATTAAGGTATAGGGGCCTCCTGACACATTGTTTGACTAGCAGATGCCGTTGAACAGCACTGGTAATCTGTTTATTTAATAAGCACTTGGGTGAATCTCACTGTCTAGGGACACCTGGATCCAACAACCATATTCTTCTAGTGGAAGTGTTTATCTTCCCAAAGAAAAGCATAATGTACCATTGCTCTTAAAATAACAGGGTAGCTAGGGGTCAAGTAGTAGGTCGCTTACAGTGCTTAACATCTGAGCAGTGCAAATGACATTTTCTTTTGCAACAGTTTCTTTAGTTAAGAAGTTATTATTATTATTTTTTGAAATCAACACCAGGGATTTGTTTATTTTCTATCTCAGAGAAATGGAGTTAAAGTAACTTTTCCTCCTTCACACACATAATCTTACCAACTATCAATTCTTTCAGCAAATCATTAAAATTTTCCCTGTAGCTTAATACTATTCTTCCATCTTCTGTGTAAAATAAAGATCTGAAACTACAGGGGCTGGGGGCAGCAGTTTCACAAGTCTACCACATAAGAAGAGTAAGCATGTTAACCCACATATAATATTTCTTCCTATTCACTGAGATTAAACTAGAAAACATGTACTATTTCCTCACACATTTCTCTTGACTACTATGTGATTTTCATTTACACACCTCACCCTGAGAGTTTCAACCCGAAGGACAGACTTCTCTCTCGTGCTAGTAGCTAACTGAAAGAGGATTTCCATTAAAGGGCAATGATGGCATTCTTTATTTTTCTGTTGGGGAAACTTTTTAGGGAAGGAAAACATTTAAAATAAATTGTTTTTCAGCTTATGTCAGGTGCACACTTAGTGTGTGTATTTGTGTGTGAATGGATGTGCATACACACACCACCGTTATGAACTAAACTGAGGCTAGCATTCTCCGGATTCTAACGAGAGGCCTGGGCATTCCCTGTTTATCTGGCAAGTACACATCTAAGAATGTGAGGCAATACCTGGGCCCTGGGGATGCTAAGGGCCTTCAGGTCTATTCTGTTACCTGTCAGGCTGTTGGGTAGGAATGAATCTCAGAAGTCTGTCAGCCTGGCCTGTCAGCAGCCTGCCAAAGGAAAGACATGCTAGGCTGACTCACCAAAAAGCTAGGTAGGCTTCCTCCTGTGGGAATAACTGCTGGAGGAGAAGGAAGTAGAATGGGGGTGGGGTGGATTTAGCACTGTTTTTTCTAAAAGAAGAACCTGTTTGGCTTCTTAGGTCAGATTTCTGTGAACAGCCAAAGCAGTTTTTCTTAAGTATCATCTCAATGACATTCTGCGCCAAGTAAAAATCATTCAGCAAGTGACAGCAATGAATTGCATTGTCAGCTATTTTCTTCTTCCTAGGAATTCTTCGCATTCACAAAGCGTATTAAAGCCATTTGTTTTCCTCTAAAGATTAATTGTTAATTTTATTTAGTTCTACCTCTTCAGTGGTAAATCAAGTACCACGACTTGATTTACTTTCCTTTGCTTTCAGAATTCTGAACTCTAGTGACCATTTTCATTTTAGGAGTAGATACTATCCAGAACTAAGAGCTCAAATTTGTACTCTCTTGGACTTAAACGGAAAAGAACATTTCTGATGAGAAAGATGAAGAATTCATGTACATTAAAATTTCAAGAGACTAAATAAATAAATAAATAAATAAAAGTTTCAACAGACCTGGCTTCTATTCTGGTTTGGCACCATCCATAGAAAGCACATCACTTATCCACTCAGTTTAGGTTTAGTTTCTTAGAATAGGAAATGTTTTAGAATGTTTTGTATCCTTTACTTCTTTTGAAAAAATAACCAAAGGCAAAAACAAATGAGAGCTATTTTCTGGTTTTCTGATTTCTCCTCTTCGCATATTTCACAGTCTCATGAAAGACCACTATTCTCACCTTCTCTGTTTAGTCAAGTGTTCAGCTGTCATGGGAGTAGGAAAGGGAAATATTTATGTATATGCAGTTGAGCACAGTTAGTGTTCCTGGGCTGACTCTGATTCTGAAATCTGCTTGAAGACTCTCTTCTGGACCAAGCTGTGTTTGCAATGAGGAGGAGGCTTGCTTGAGCAGGATATAAAAAGTGGCTTGAACCTGACTTCCTCCAGCTTCCCTCACAGTCCCTCCATTGTTTAGTTTTGATATCTCCCATCTTTTTTTTTTAAATGTATTAGTTATTTAATTAGGTTCTTAGTAAGAAATTTAGAACACTAATTTATGAGGATAAATTCCATTTGTCAGAGCAAAAACAGATGGCAGGTAGCCCCAGAGCTGAGGAACAGCTTTGATTTTGCTAAAATCTGTGAGTCCACTGCTTTCTGATCCACCTTGTGCTGCTCTGAAATATGGTCTTTGTCTTTTTCAGCGTCAAAGGTCTCATCCTCCTCCTGTCTTGGTTTCCATAGTTGCTTCTTCCTGAAGTAAGCATCAGTGAGGTGTTTGGGGATTTTCACTTTGCTCATTTCAATTTTTGTAGAGGTGGCAATGACTAATTTGTGGTGTGTTCTTTGTAGAGGAACACAATTAAAGCTAAGAGGCCCAGTCACAAGTAGCAAACCACTGGCCAACTGCTTCAGGAAGACCACTCTCTTGCCTCTGTGATGTCTGGTAAGGATGATCAAGATGGTGCCAGGAGTGATGCTAGCTTGAAGTTTCCTCACATTCTGACTGAAGTGTTTCTTGCCGTGGCTCAAGAGCTTTCGGGGCACATCTTCAGTCGGGTAGTATCTAGGCATTTTTGAAGCTTAACCATCTGGGTACTTCCAATCTTGTCCCCACAAACCAGTTTTGTGATCATAGAAAGAACTTTCTCCTTTTTCTTCTCAACCTTTGATTTAGCAGTTGCATACTTTCTCTTGTACAAAGCCTTCCTGGAATACACAGCAGATGGGAGTATCTTCCAATTTTTCTAACTAGGACAGGATTTTGGCTGCAGTGAAGCTGCCCCTGCTTGGACTTTTTGCCTTCACTCTACCCTTTTTATCAGTACCACTGGCAGCAGCCTTCTTGGCTTCATGTTTCTTCTCTTTAGTGTCTGGCTTCTCAGTTTTTTCCCCACCATCTTGCAAGATGGGAAAGATTGATGTCTCCCATCTTCATGTGAACCAGGGAGCACCTAGACCAGTGCAGGAGACTGGGGAATTGCATGATATCGATCACATGGCAACCTCAGCATCCCCTCCCAGCCCACATGCCCTAATAAAAGTAGCAGTTTCCTGTGGAGAGTGAGTCAATGAAAGACTGAGTTAACTTCTTAGGTTGTTGCTTTTGGTCTGAGTAAAGATGGGCCAGAAAATGCAAACTATTTATTTTCTTTATGTCCTAGAAAAAGAGATCTGAGAACAAGCCTTCTGGCAGAGCTCCTGAGCTCCTCTTGTGCTGGTAATGAGATAAGATTTCTGTAGACCAGATCCTGAGAAGGGAAACTCCTTGAGGATTCTCTGGGAACTCTGCTCTTGTAGCTTAGAAATCTTTGAACAGTAGGATTAGTAGTGATATAGGCAGTGGTCAAGGAGAGGAAATTCTAGTTCTTCTTAGTTAAGCAGATCTTATCCTCATTATACTCTTCAGAGCTTGCTGTGGTTTGGAAGAGATTCCTCATCAAATGGAGAGACAGGTTTGTCATTATGAATTTGACTGAGAATCTGTAAGGTTGCCATGTAGAGTGGATTTGTGTACTGGAGACCAAGACTGTAATGCTGGGGCTGCATGGAAATGTTGTCCCCACAAAGACAAGTTTTATAATAGTGTTAGGCAGGTGGTTAGATGCTAGCAGACCAGAAGGATAAGATGAAAGTCCAAAGTAGTCTACTTTGCCAGTTATGGTTAAGTAAAGAAACAAAGGCTGCAGTGTATAAGGCATCTATAAGCATGTATTAGATCTCAGACTTAAGACAGAAGGCTTCTATTTCTAGAACAAGGATTTTTTTTTTTTTTTGGCAGAACCGGGGATTGAACGCAGGCCCTTGTGCTTGCCAGGGAAGCGCTTATTCCACTGAGCCATCTCCCCAGCCCCTCTAGAACAAGGCATACCACATATTACCCCAAGGAAATTTTCTTTACAGACCCTTTCACCTTGGGGCTGGGATCTGATTTAAGTTATCTTATTTTTTTGTGCACTTTCTAAAAACTTCTTACATGTTTAAGGATCCTGAAAGAACAATGACAAGGTCATCTGACAAGGATAGGCCAACAGTTTGCAATTTGAGAGTAACCTCTAAATAAAGTATGGATAAATGTCATAACTGCCTTATTTCCTTGGACTCCAGTAGTAACTCTTGAGTGCACAAAAGGATATCCAGACTTGTGCTTTTTTTTAATATTCAAACTGTTATTTTATTTATTTTTTTAATTGAAGTACAAATATCAATGAGACAGTTTTAAGATACTTTGAGAAGATGGATTTGATAAATTAATACATTGCAAACTGTTTTCATAATGTTTTGGTATCATAGAAGGTGCATATATGATATTATACTTACAGACTTATTATACCATATGTCTCTTATCAGTAAATAGAGTGTAGCTGTTTGCGTATCTTATTTTTTATACCTGAATTACATCAAAGATTCAATAATTAATACTTTCTACCTTGTTATTTTCCTAGTGGTCGTCCATAGCATTAGAATCCGACATAATATCCTGTTCAACCACCATTAGTGCAGATCTTGCTTCTCATAGAATTATGTAGAAGCACAGCGTTATCTATTCCAACTGTACTGTCTATACACACACATCATGATTCTTCCTTTTTACACCCCTTCCTTTGTCTACACCTGTCAGAGATGGGCACTCCATTGTCATTCAACTAACTTAGGTGCTTGAACTCAACAACACAATCCAACATAGTCCAGCATTCCACAACAATAGTGAGTTGTCTGAAGAAGTTGTTGACCATAGCCATTTACAGCTGAACTTAATATTATGGCCCCGCGATGTATACTTCATTTTTATACTTTTCTGCAGGATGGTTAAGACCTAGATAGAGCAAGACTTATATACCAACACATGCACTTTATGTTTCTCATGAGGTCAGTGAAGTCCCGTCAGGGTTTATCTTGTAGTTCTGTACCTTATTCTGTAGATCCTTTGTCTGTGCCATCCATGTGGATGAGTCACGGCCAATGCTTGACCAGTTTGCTCTCAGAGAGAGCCTGAGAGAAAGTTTTCTCTCCATGTGACTCTCCCCAGGCACACTATAGAACTTTGATCTCTTTCCTCTGTGGCTCCATAATCTCCTTGTTCAGAAAATTTGGAGCTCATCTGAGTTTCATGATGTTGCAGTACAGGCTCTCCTATGTCCTGAGTCTTCACGGACCTTGAAAGGCTAGGGCCAAAATGTTGGCTGGCCTTGAGGCTCTTCTATTTCTCCTACTTTGATCTGTGAACTGAGGTTGTTAACCATCCAGAAGAAAAGCTGATGAGTATCCTGCAGCATATGCCATTCACTTTACCTTATCGGACTCAATTGATTTTCGTGCCTGATGCAGATGGCCTCACAGCACTGTGCTTGCTCCTGAAGGCCTCTATGTGTCTTCACTGAATGCTTTCATCAAAGACATGAAAGGATCAAGGAGTTTGGAAAGGGCAGGTTCCTTGAGGTGGCAGCATACCACTTCCCAGTGGCATCAGCTCAGTGTTTTTCTCATGTCTGACCTACGAGATAGAGCTAGGATCTTTTTTGGTCTGCTATTGTTTTTTTGTTAACACCACATTTGAGAATTAGTTCTGTCATATTTCCTAGCTTACTTGTAAACTTCTAGTTTCACTTCTGTGGTTCCTTGTTTCACATGTGAGTGAAATGACAATTAGAAGTGTATTCTTAAGAGAACAGCATTATGGAAATATTCTTCATTGTTTTATCCTTTTAGTCAGAAGAGGTGTCTGAGATCTGTAATGTGTAACATTGAATGTAACAACAAGAACAGTTAATCTTTCAATGATATCTTCACTTATCAACTTTTCCTGACCTTGTGGATAAGGTATAATTTTTGGACTATGTTTCCTTTAGTCCCAGAAATTGTTGCAGGCTTGCAACTCCCCTCTAAGTACTATGTCTTTCTGAAGTGGTCTTCCTGGCTGTAGCATTCCACTTTTATACTGAGCCAACTTTCATTTATTTACATTTTCACATTGAAAGCATACTCTAAAACATCTGGCCTTCTTAACCCTTTTCCAGAGTCCTTCTCTAAATCCTTGTAGATTTGGTTGGCTCAGAGGTAGTTTGAAGCTAGACCTAAGGATATATGTGATTTCTATTTCTCATTTGCATGCTGTCATGTCTTTCATTTAAGGTGGACTTTGTATATATTCTGGTGGGCAGGGATGTACTTAGACATTGCCATGGTGTCAGGAAGTGCACTTTTCACATGCTGAATGATGTTAACAGGGTTTGATGGGTGAGAAAATGAGGTACAAAATCCTGAAGGGTAGTTGGGACAAAAAGCAGTTACCTGACCAGGCTATGATCCCCTTTAAAGTTCCAGTTCTAATGCGATTGGGAACAGTGGTGTCTCAGGGTCTTGGTAATATTGTCCAGTGGGTATTTAGCCACTTTCAGCTTTGGTCTCTGGGTCTATTTCTTGAAGGACCTGTGTCCTATAGACCTCAAGTTACATTTAGAGAGGAATTAAACTCTTGAAAAATAAGTCTCCAGCAAGTATGACAAAGTGAAATCTAGTCCTGTAGGCTGGAAGAAAGGCCAGTCTCTTAATGGGTAGTTGAGGTACAGGGGACATTTTGTTCATTTCTTTCAGTGAAGACTGACTGAAGAAATGAGACTCAGTTGAGTTTGGGAAATTAATTACTGTGTGATTTTGTCTGAGATTGTAACATGCTAAATGTAAGATTAGATAGACATCACCTGGGAACCAGACAGTGAGAGGCAGTGGGTGATCGGTGAGGAAAAGAAAGTAGCCTTGGGAGTTATTTAATAGGTCCTCCTGGACTATGAGTGTTAAGACTAGATGTGTTAAGCAATCAGGATGACAGTAAAAGTTGTGTTCTACAATCTCATGGACAGGAGGGGACTCACATGGCCCAGGTATAACTCAGTGCATGAATGAAAGGTACTTTATAATAGGATTTAATGGTATTTGTCTGAAATTTTGTCCCTCAGTCCAGTAGAATAGTTAAATTAATGCTTATCCAGAGGTCAGTTTGCCCATGGCAAATGCCACAGAAGGGGAAGGAATGATCTCAATGTGGGTTACAGATTGAGGTAGCCAATTTTCATTTTATTGTTATTATCAATCCTTTAAAGAACTTTGCTGAATGATTGCCTTGTATAGAGAGCCTTGAGGCTCTCTAGAGCAATTTGGAAAATACATTATAAAATAAACCACAAGATGATTAAAATGACTTTAAACAGTATGAATCCAATTTTCAAAGGAGGTTGTAATACCCCCATTTATTCATATTTCATTCCCATATATAATTATTTATGCTTCAAAAGTTGAAGATAAAATTTATGAGAATGAGTTACTACATCATTACCTTACTCTTTCTCCCCTTATTCCTTGTCTATGAATTAACTGCGGTCTCTAGCAAGAACTCTTGGAAATTAAAGAAGTAGAGGCTGAGTGATCTAGATAAAAACACCAGCATTCCTCTTTAATGTGCTTTCTCTCCACTATATCTGATTCCTTTCCTATTACAGAATCCCTCCTGAACCAAATAGAGTAGGTTTGTCTTTGTCACAGGTGGCAACCTTAAGTTAAAGGCTTCTTTCTACTGCTCTTCTATTGACTATTTCTTACCTGTCCCTTCCCCCTTCTTCCTTGGGGTTTTACACATTGGGCTAAACTCAGTGATCTGCCACTGACCAAGAATGGAAAAGGCACCAGGGGTGTAACACTTCCCTGTGCACATCTGTAGTTCTAACCTGTCATAGATGCGAGGACAGAGGTCAGATTTGAGATGCTTTATTTGGAGAAGCTGCCTGGTGACTTGTTTTGGATCAAACATTCTCAGTGTGAAGTTTGTGAAAAAGAAATTTAAAATAAGGCCTACCTTTTAATAATGGTACAAATAATTTGTTTTTACCCCCTTTTGGTCTCATCTTCCTCATTTTTCTTTTGTATAATATTAACAAGAATAGCTCAACCTAGGTATTTATCATACATTTTTCTTTGTATCCAGATAAAATACTTGATGAAGAAAAGTGGTTTTTCATAAAACAGGAGGTGAAGAGCCAGGGAGATAGCTCAGTAGAATAAGTGCTTGCTTGGCAAGTGCAAGGGCCTGAGTTCAATCCCCAGTTCTGCCAAAAAAATAATAATAATGAAGAAAATAAATAAATAAAAAACAAAAACAGAAGATAATTTGTTCGGGTAAGTTTCTGGAAGAATAGTTCTGGAACTTGACCACCAGTGCTTAAATTCTATCTTAGCTCTTAACTGTTTCTAAGGACATAACCACATAAAGCCTCAGCTTATTCAGTTTCAAAATGAACACACCCTGGTTTAAAAAAAACAGTCTTTCAGAAGGATTTTGTAAATAAGATAAATACTGTCATGACACTATAGAAATGTATACTGTAAAGTAAAAGAGCAGCATTATAACTGGGTATTGGCTTTTTGGTTCTGTTTCACTGTCAAGCAAATAATAATAGCTAATCTTCATGTGGAATACACAGTGTCGAGTAACTTGGATGTAAGTTTTTGTAATTATTGGATACTCTTATCATCACTCTATTACACAAGAAACAAAGGCATAGAGAAATAAAGTACATTGTTCAGGGTCACACAGCTAGATTTTGCCATACTGCTAGATGTGGTACACAATCCTGTAATCCAAGATAGTTAGGAGCACCGTAAGTATGAAGCTAGGCTGGCAACTTAGACTGTCTCAGGATGAAAACTAAGAAAGCTAAGATGTAGCTTGGTGATAAAGCTTCCCCGAGTTTAGCTTAATTTTCAGTAATATAGATGATTCAATGATTCAGCCTATGTTCTGGGCATAGACTGCTTCTGTTTCTGTTTCATCAGCTTCACACAGCACAGACCAGGTAGATGGCTCAGGAAATACACTATTCAATGCACCTCACTCACCATTCTCTAAGAGTATAAAGGACCAAAATGTCTTAGAAATGAAA
This sequence comes from Ctenomys sociabilis, assembly GCA_004027165.1. NCBI lineage: Eukaryota > Metazoa > Chordata > Mammalia > Rodentia > Ctenomyidae > Ctenomys > Ctenomys sociabilis. The sequence goes on along the minus strand of PVKA01036899.1, from coordinate 11,250 downwards.
AACCAGTGGCACAAATGGAATGCTCATGTGCCACGGAAGCGTCTGGAGCAGCTGCTAACTTCTGCCTTTATGCAGTTAGTGACAGTCCAATTCTGTTTGAGTTAGTTCTCCACCTCCATTTTTAGTTTCTTTCTGAAACTCTAATCCCACAGATGCACAGATGCATGGATTTGTTGTACACACACACACACACACACACACACACACACACACACACCCCTTCATTGGATTTCCCCAGTCAATCAAACTCAATCTCAAATTCCCTTGATGGATCTTTTATTTTCCCCCACGTCCCAGAAGCCAAGCTGAGCCTTCTCTGAACTCTGTTAAGGACATCATTTTTGACTCTAACTCTGCTCCTCCCCATTTCATGTGCATCTAGTTAGTGGAGGGTGTTAATTATGCCCTATAATGTCCATCGCAGCCGCACCATCATCTGCATTCTTGTCATTCCCATATCCTATTAGCACTAACTGCCTAGACCAGGGAAACGATTCTCTAATGGGCCTCTGGTCATTTGGGCACATCCATAGTTGCATATTGCCATTCTACTGTGAAATAATTCAAATATGTCTCCTAACTGTTTCACTAATGGAAAACACGGGCTTGGAAAGAATGAAATCCCATTTGACCAGGACTTTACCCAAGTCTTCTCAACTTGAATTGCTTGTAGAATTGATACTGTCATTTAAAACAGATCCTCTGTGATTGCAGACCGTCTATTTGCTGTTCTATTCTCCTAAGGTGTTTTTTTTTTTTATCCTAAAACAAACAATTTCACATTATTCTTCTACTTATACTTTTTTGCATTCTTTTTTGTTTCTTTCTGGTGTCTGCTCCAGGCTTCACATTCTCAGATGTGAAACAGGTCTGATTTAGCCCTTGTCTCAATTAAATGTCAAGCAAGAAAGTAGTCATCTAGAGATGTCCCCTTTCTTCCACAACGAATTTGGTCTGATGAAACGTCTCAAGTCAACTGTTGCCATTCTTCTCCAGTATCCCTTCCACCAAGCCTGGACTCCTGGTAGCCAAGGGAATCTAGAGCCCTTCATGGAATCATTAAAAGAGTTGCTAGCTTGCTTAATAACCTCATTTGCTGCTGAAATATTACCAGTACATGCCAGTCATATTGGGAGGACATAGCTGAGAAATGTCTTCTTGGTTAATCATGTTTCCAACTCGTTTATACCAAAACTAGGAACTTCAGTGTTCTCTTAAACTATTTCCTCTTCCTTAACCCATGGCATCCCATTTGGGGCTGGTCCTAAATGTCTCTGCATGGGCCTCTACTTTTCCATGTCTACTGGTCCTACAGGAGCCTAGGTACTTGTGGCCTTTCCTATGGATGAGTGGTAGCATCTTCCAAAGGCATCCTTGTCACCTCATCCTCACAACGTCCCTCTACCCTCCGTTTAATCTTGCTCTACCCCTTTGTTATGAATGGTTCTTGCTGTGTTCTTTCATCATGTGCTTTAGTGTCTGCTACCATCAAAGCACTGCCCAACTTAAAATTGCTTGCAATTGTTTTTGGAATATAATGGAGAAAAGAAAAATACACAACACAATTTAAGACTGACATCTACTATTTCTTTAGGGTTGGGTTCAAATGCCTCATTTTTAGGTCCTTGGGTAGCAGGGTGGGTGACACATTTCTGGTTTTCATAGGGCTGAGAAGTTTGTCTGCTGTGGGAGGACAAGGTGCACCCCTCCACCCTCTGATGTCTCTTTCTAAAAAGAAAGTCTTAGTGTGGTGGTGCACAACTTTAATCCTAGTACTCTAGGAGGCTGAGACAGGAAGATTGCAAGCTCAAGCCCCATGTGGACAACTTGGGAACATAGTGAGACCATATTTTAAAATAAAAATAAAATAGAGCTTGAGATGTATCATATTGCAAAAAATTTTTTTTAAAAAAGTATTCTATGAGGGAACACACTGTCCTCCTCAGGATCAACCTAATAACTCAGTACCTAGAAAAGCAAAACCTTTGCGTTTTTTAAAAACTTTTCATTTTTCTGGTTGAACCACAGATTCTTCCTCACTTAGCTCAGAGCCAAGTCCTTTTGTTACCATCTTCTGTCTTTGCAGAAAATTTCCATGGTTCCTGTCTACAATACTTTCATTTGTTGTGGATAACAGATTTTGATATGAACACAGATTCTTGTTTGGTTGAATATAGCAATGTACAAATGTTCTGGTGAGTGGTTGAATATGCATATTTCTGGGGCTTTCCCTGAAAGGTTGTGATTAATATCCTAGTATATATGGACGTATACTTCTCTGTTCACATTTAGGGTAGAGAAAAAGGAATCCTTTCCTTACACTGAGAAAACAAACCATTAAGTTTTCTCTGATGGGCACCCTGAGCACCCTATGGAAAACATAAGGGAATGAAGATGCCCAGGATTTGGCACCAGACAGCATGCAAGAAGCAGTGGAAACCAAAGACATCAAGCAATTAGTAGAAGTACCCTTCACCTGAGCCTGGGGACTGGCTACTTTACAAATGTGCATAAATTAAAATTAGTTTTTAAAGAGATCTGAAACACAGTTTAAGATTTTTAAGTAGCATCTCTGTCACCATTTTAATCAACCTCCATAGTTACCCCACGAAGCTCATTTTTGTTCCATCTTAGAGATGACAGCACTGAATTCCAAGTGTCAGAGGACTTAGACTCGGGCCCAACTTCAGATCCAGTATATTCTATGTGGGGTTGTAAGTTCTTGAGATGGGCTGTAGTCAACTTGTTGGACCTGCTAGTGTCTTGTTTACTCATGAGGGTTTATTTTAATGCATTACAGCCCATGCTAAAAAAAATAAATAAATAAAAAACATCTTTATGGTTGTGAAATCATGATTCTCTCCATGTAATCTAATGTTCCAAGAAGTGAAACCATTAAAAGCCTATCATGGAAAGAGAAGCAATTGGAGGCAGACATCAAGGTAACAAGAAGACTCCAATGTTAATAAGAACATTATCAATTGAATTGGCCACCACGCTGTTTTTGTTATTGATGTCATTTTTAATTCTAAGCCTGCAGGATATTGATTTAGTTTGTTGCAAAACATCAAACTCAAATTTATGTTTGCTGCAGTTTTTCCTTGCTTAAAAAGAATCTACTTTATTTGATTTCAAAATTCATACTGAATTAAGAAGTAATCACTTTTCATTTCTGGATTGTCTAAAAGTATTTTGAGCTAAGTCGACTGTATTGATTATATATTGCTGTACAATAATCTACTCTAAGACATATACTCTTTAAATAACAACCTGTTTTGCTCAGGAATCTGTTACCGTGATGAGTTTACCTTAGCTACTCAACATGGGTTCAGTTGGGGCAGCTTGCTTCAGAGCCGTCAGATACGCTTTCACTATGGCCAGAGTGCTAGGCGAGTCTGCACCGTGAGCTGGAAGTCAGTGAGACTCTGAGTCGGGGACCTTGTTCCTCTCTATGTGGGGCTCTTCTTACACTGTTTGGTCTTCCTTACAGGGTGGTCATTGGATCTCAGTGGCCCAAGCAAGGCAATGAAAGCCAAATGTTTTAAAACTAGGATAAGAAAAATAGAATAATGTCTCTCTCTTAGAATTGGATTAACTAAGCAGTCATAAAGCCAGATTTAGTAGTGGGCAGAGCCCTCTCTCTCAGAGATGGTGCCAAAAAGCCTTGGAGCCACATTTTGAAATTGCCAATAATCACAATCTTGAATCTTGTCTGTACAAATGAAGTTTTACTGATACGTTGAATTAAAATAATATCAGTTTTGTGAGACCATCACAAGTAAATTTTTCATTAGGTATATTCCTTTGATTTAAGTAATCTGAATCCAATTTGTAAAGAAAACTATTCTTAACATACATGAATTCTTCCCTGGGATCTGTTTGACTAACCTTCACAGAGCCAGGTCGCTCTCACCACAGAGCTCAGCAGGAGTTGGCTTCCTGGTCATGGTACCTTTCATTGCAGTTAAAGAAGAGTGAGCTTGCTGAAAGGCACCACAGCTAAACGATGCCTCCTCTTCTCACATGAGAATCAGACTCTAAGTTGGAACATCTTGTTCCTTGCCAGAATATTGTCCAAAAAATTCAGATGTGAGCTCTTTCTGGTGCTTTTTTGCTTGAGTCATATGGAGCTGTGGTTGATTAAGCATGAAGTGAACACTTAAGAGTCTTCCTGAGAAAACAGTGGGGCTATTCAGGGCATCCCAGGAAACATAAATCTTTTTGTGAAGCGGGTCTCCTCTTGGGAGAAGACTTCAGAGACCATACAATTGGTGGCGCCTCTGCCAGGGAAGTGTGCCAAAGCCCAGAATACCACACACACGCAGAAAAGGGGTTAGCGGGAGGAGAAAAGGCATGTATTTCTTTACAACAACCAGAGAAGCTTAACATGCTTTCCTGGTGTAATATATATTCATCTACCATGCAAAGCTGCATAACAGGCTTGGAAAGCCCATCTGAGGTCCCAGTGTGGCCTAGGATATAAAAGAAAGGAAACATCTTTTTGTTTTATTCTTCTTACTGTTCCTCTACCATGAGAACTACTTTTGAGGCATCCTTGTGAACTGACAGAAAACATGCTGGGTTAGCAACAACTGACATTCAGTCCCTAAAACTTCTGTAGTTCTAATGAGGAGTAAGAAGGGAGTTGCAGAACAGTGTGAATAATGTCGCTAGCTTTGTGTACTCCAAGACACCAAGATTTATATGACCTGGGATGGGGTAAAATACTGCAACTCAGCTTTAGTTTTCTAATCTCAGCCTGGGTAAAATACCACCTCAAGCCCCACCCCTTTGAAATTTGGCCAAGAGCCGGTGGTGCAGATCTTAACTCCAACCTTTCCCTTTCTCAGGGGTTGATGCTGCCTTGTGATGTTCTGTTCCTTGAGTGCAAATTATTCCATTAGTAGAAAGCCTTGATTGCTTCTTTGTGTGATGGCGGGAGAATGTCAGACCCTCTGAAAAGGTAGAACAAATCTGTGTTACATTTCCCTTGCAAGAAACACCCACAGGCAATTGTTCAAGAGAACTAGGGAGAAATTCAGATTGAGGCTATTGTTAATTAAGTTTAAATTAAGGATTCTGAAAGACATAATTATGGTTCTTGGAGTTACACCAAATTTATTCATAACAAAAAGATATTCTTACTACTTTTGAAATGTGTTGTACCTATATATTCAGACTTGAACACACTTTGAGTCTACCTCCAGATAACTCTCACATAAATGAATTTATTACATGTTCCCTTTAAACCTTATACATTTCTATGTCAATATATTTCTATTTTAATCTAGATATTTTAAATATCAGACCTCAAAATCCAGCACATAAAGAAGAGCTGGGTAATTGACTTTCTATTTATTTATTTATTTATTTATTTATTTTCATCTTTTTGAGACAGGGTCTCACTATGCAGCTCAGGCTGACCTTAAACTCACTTTGTAGCTCAGGCTGGTCTCGAACTCACAACAATCCTCCTGCCTCAGCCTCCCGAGTGCTGGGATTACAGGCGTGCGCCACCACGCCCGGCTTGGTAATTGACTTTTTAAACAAGCTATGACAGTAATCTGCCATTAACACCTCAGGTTCTGGTGGTTGGGTTTTCTTCTTCATTGTGTACAAGTATGGACTCCTAAGGCTCAGGAATTTCATCTTCAGTTTATCTGACACTTATTTTCAGACTGAGGGTTCTCTTTCCACTGGATCATAAAGTTCTAAACTGTCCTTACTTTGCTCATTATTTCTCATGTCTGTCTTAAGCCTGAAAGTTTCAGGTCTATTTATTTAATGTTCTCTGAAAAATCACATACAGTTTTGTTTTCAAATTTTTATCTAGAAAACTGAGAGAGAATTATGCCTTGTATGTGGCTAGTTTTTCCCTGACCTTTTACTTATCCTATCATAATTATTTTCCCTGACTCCCTAAATTGAGTTACCAAGGCCTTTCTCTGGACCAATGAATCTTAGTGTCTCCTTCTCTCTCTCTCTTCTCTTTCTCATGCCAATTTTGTATTAAGTTGGACATTGATACTATAGAAGGTGGGGATGAGCAGATTGAAGCACAGAGCCTATACACCAGAGAAATATGAATTGTTTCTGAGACATTTGCTTGTAATGGCTACACAGAGTGAGATTCCCTTCAAAATATCTGACTTAGAAGAAAGGTACTGGTATTTAAGAATGAGATTTTGGTGGTATAGTTCAGTGGTGCAGCACCTGCTTAGTAAGTACAAGGTCCTGAGTTCTATTGCTCATTCTATCTATCTATCTATCTATCTATCTATCTATCTATCTATCTATCTATCTATCTATCTATCTGTCTGTCTGTCTGTCTGTCTGTCTGTCTGTCTGTCTGTCTGTCTGTCTGTCTGTCTGTCTATCTATCTATCTATCTATCTATCTATCTATCTATCTATCTATCTATCATCTATCTATCTAGCACATAGTCTACAGGGTCTCACTATGTAGATCAAACTCATACTGATTCTCCTGTTTTCAGCTTCCCAAGCACTGGGATTACAGGCATGTACCACCATGCCCAGTCTCAGTCACCATCTCAGTGCATCCCGGGGTGGGAGGGAATAAATAAATAAGTAAATGGTAAGAGATTTAAAGCCTTGGGTCAGATCCTAACTACTGGGTCATCTCCAGAAAAAGGGTAATGAAGAACCTCCTGTTTCAAGGGGTCCTAGCCAAACAATTTTCACATTACTCTCTTTAAATCCTTCTTCATTTTGAAGTCTCCACACTGAACCATCCCTGCATTTTTCTCCTTCATTCTGCCTTTGGATTGCTCAGAGCTGGGGACATTGTAAAGCAGAAGTGAAAGGCCAAGTGTGGAAGCACTGAATGAACAGAGGAGCACAAAACTGAATGTAATCCCTCTGAGTGTGGGCTGGTTTTGTAGGATGCTGTAATAAATACCTGTAGTTCTCACTATTGAGGATAAGGCCCACCCCAAGACTTTAGAGATGGTATAGCTTTCAACAAATATTTCTTGATGATGCACTGAGCCAAGTGCTGTGGGGTCATCAGGTGAAGAATTGTGATGCTTTCTGTGCTGGCAGGAAAGTGAAGGCCAGGGGTCTCTAGATGTGCCGTGCTTACTGTTGTATGACTTAGAGGGCTCTTTGTGTGAGAAATATTACAGAGCCACCATATAAATTTAAATATGGGATCTTTACTTATAGTAAAAACATTAAAGCAAACTCTAATTTTTATAAATCTGACAGATTGGGTTTAATCCCTGACACCAGAGGCAGTGCTAGCCCTGACCCCAGGTGCTCTAAGCCAGCCACCCAGACCCTGAGTCTGAGCTGAATACAGACAGTCAGACCCTGTACCAAATATATTAAAAAAATCTCACACACACTAGGATCATCACAAAATTTAAAAAGGATGAAAGATAATTATATTAACTAATTGCCTAACAAACTTCTATGAAATGGTCTTCATATATATTGTTTGCAATTAATTAATTAACATGTTTTGCCTTTTGAAACAGGACCTCACTGTGTAGTTTAGGCCAGCCTAGGACATGGGGCAATTCTGCCTCAGACTCCTGAGTGCTGGAATTATGGGCATCCAACACTATACTCAGCTTTCATATTTTTAATCATGTTTTCATGTAGTAATGTCTTCCTTCCTTCTTCCTCTCTCTCTCTCTCTCTCTTTCCTTCCTTTCTTCTTCTTCTTCTCCTTCTTCTTCTTGTTCTTCTTTTCTTTTCTCTTTCTTTCTTTCTTTCTTCTTTCTCATACTGCATTGAATTTAGGGCTTACACTCAACTACAACCCTCAGACCACCCTCCCTTTTTGAAAACATTTTCAAATTTTCTACTTATGGTCTCATTAAGTCACTGCGCTCTCCAGGCTGGGTTTAAACTTACTATCCTTCTGCCTCATGGTCCGAAAGTTCTGGGGTTGCAGTTATGTGCCAACATGCCCAGCTAACAGTGATTTCTAGGTATCACTTTCTGCAGAATGTGATACTGTTTTTTATTTAGCATAGTTTATTTAATTTTATTTTTACTGAAATAAATTGAAGGCTTTAACTGAAGGCTTTCATCTCACTCATAAATAGAAATCTTTTTTACTTAAAGATTGGAAAGAGTTCAGTACATTCCAAACCTTATTCCATCTAATATGTTTATAATCCCTTGCCAGCTGCAAATGTCCTTTCTTACTGTGAGGGAGCCTCTGGACTCACTTGCCCTGAGTGTGGCAGGGGAAGAAGAATCAATGTCACAGGCAGTGGTAATATTCCTGGAAGTCATCTGCCATCTGACAACTAGTGTTACTTAATATATTGAAGTGATAATGAGAAATATACATATACTGCATGAAATAGTCCTCTAGCTACTCTCTCTCTCTCTCTGTCTCTCTCCCTCTCTTCAGAGATGGTGGGATCCTCGAAGTGCCCCAGCTGTTCTACACTATCTAGCACAAAGAGATGAATGTGAAGATGAACAGGGATGGTCAGGAGATACAGGGAAGTGCAGCGGTGCCTCAATTCATGAACAATTTTGTTTGCAAACAATTTTGTTCCCAAACAGAAGCATTTGGTAAAATGTTTTTGTTTGTGACCTCTGCGTTGGGTGACAAGCATGTAAGGTCCATCTTTTTGATAATCATGAAATAATTTACGTTTTTGGATCAAGAGACCAGATTAGACTTAATTCATCACAATTAAAATAGATTACATCTGCAAGTTGTCAAGAGCTATAGACTCATGGACATGTAAGACCCAACTGGAA
>PVKA01036898.1:0-21431 GCA_004027165.1 Ctenomys sociabilis | reverse complement strand
GGAAGCCACACTGTGCAGCCAGCCACATCCTGGTCTGTACCCCACTGCTTCTCTCCACCCCACCCCACACCAGGGTTCTGGCTGCCACCTCCCAGCTCAGCTCGCCCTCCCGTCAGCCGAGGAAACGGGAGCCAGTGCCCCACTGTGCACATCCTTGCTTCTGCATCTTTATTCTCAGGTCTTCAAAACAAATCTCAGTTTTTTCACACATGCACAAGTTACAAAACTAGCAAGAAGTGTCGGGGGAAAGGGGCTTTTGAGGACAGCAAATCCCCACGTGTGTTCTCTCGGGCCTGCACTCACCAGACTTGAACCTTAGAGTTTTCCTGTTGCAGCAGTAAGGAGACACGTCAGAGGCGATTCCCTAACCTTGCCCACCGCCCAAGCCAGCAGGCTGGGCCTGCGTCTTTCCCAGCTCCTGCTATGTAAAAATAGCAACACGTGAAGTTATACTTGTTCTCATCACTGAGATGGGATTTTACTACTTCCTTCTCTTGCCCTTTGTCAGAACAATAATAATACGCTGAGGACGCCCGGCTCACCTACAGCACCCCTGCTTCCTCTCCAGCCACCCAGCATTCCACAGTGTGGAACAATGCAAACAAGCTTCTGGCCACACATGGCACAAAGAAGGGCCACTGAGGGTGAAGACAGTTTCTCAGTATCTATGTTCTGCTATTTTTAGGAAAGAAATCCGTCACAGGGTCCCCTTCCCCGGAGTGCCAGCTACAGCTGGGGAAACGGGCCCAACCCACACAGGCATCCTGGGCCAAGCCGGCAGACTCCGAGCAGCTGCACAGGGCCAAGCTTCCCTTCTGCACACTGACAGGTGGGAGGCAGCACAGAGGGTCGCCTTGTCCTGAGGGTCCCACGGAGCCAGATGGGGGACAAGATACGCGCAATGGTACCACGGTGGAGTACGTGTAGCAGGGAGGACCAGAGCATTGCGCTCTGGATGGCGAATGAGCCAGGACACACATTCACATGTGTCTGCTTGGGACAGAGACAGCAAGCAGTCCCTCTGCCAAGTCCCTGCGTTTCCAAACACCTGTCACCCCACCCAGCCTCTTAAAGACATAGGACATTCCTCAGCTTAGCAGCTGCAAAGCACTGTGTTAGCAGCAACTTAAAATGTACCCCCTCTGGCCAGCCTAAGCTTGAAAGTGCCCCCCGTCTCTCCCTCCTATCCCTGCCTGCCTCAGCTCAGCCACTACCAGAGCACGCACATGCCCCCCCACGCATGTGCACGCACACAATCTTGTCACATGTCCTTCAAACAATAGCAGCCATGTGAGCTGTTTCTGTACATCTGGAAAACAACACAAACATCCTGGACCAAAGCAGGGCTGCAGTGAAGGTGACCGGGGCTAACCCAAAGACGCGAGTTCTCTGGATGACACTTCATTAGAGTGTGTCCAGGGGCATTGCTACCATGTTGGCCTTCCGCTCTAAGCTGTGACACTGTGTTTGCACCCTGTCCAAGTTCATTTAAACAAAACCAATTCAGGAATATGTTTTAGCTTACTCTTGTTTGGAAGAAATAGTTTGAGAGCTCAGTGCATGTACCAGATAAATGTCACACCATGAGACTAAATAACTGTACCTTTAGAGAGTGTGGCCAGTGCAATAGATGCCAGTGAGTCAATATGCTTTTTATCTCAAGACTGAGGGGCGGTGAGGAGAAATCCATGAATGTCTCCACTACCTCTCCTGGTCTAAAATTAGCTTCCACCATGTTTCCTAAACATTAGGAAAACAAGATTCCCTCCCAGATGGCAGGGTGCATGCCAAGTTTGAAGCCATGATTCTGACAGTCACACTGCAGCAAACAAGGACTTTTTTTTTTTCTGGCAGAACAGGGAATTGAACTCAGGCCCTTGTACTTGCCAGGGAAGTGCTTATTCCACTGAGCCATCTCCCCGGCCCCTAAACAAGGACTTTTAATGAGAACAAGTGAACTGAACTGAAACCTCATCTTCCGTGTGCATCTACTCAGTAAAAACAAAAGTGCCCTCGAGCCCTGCTGCATCAGGCCAAGGCAAGTGGGGCAAAGTCTGAGGCAGCCCTCGGCAGGGGGAAGACCGAGACTCCCTCTGGCCCCACCAACCATGGCAGAGGTCGGCATGCACCCTGGTGAGCCCACCGCCATCTCACACACACCTCTGACATGCCGTGCAGACCCCGGGGTGCCTTTGCAAGGGAATCCAGCTTCAGGAGCCTGCACTCCACCTAACATCAAAACTCTGCACAGTGCTCCACGGCGGGAAATCCGCACGCAAGCCGGGTGCTGTGGAGGTCCTGGTCGCACAGCTCTGCCCAAGGGGGCGGTTGGCTGCCCTTCCTGGTACCCAGGGACAGGACGAGGCTTGGCCAAAGGCAGCAATGCCATGTGCTGCGAGGGCCTGCCTGGACGAGCCACAGCCTGCCGTGCCCCTGGCAGCGTGCCAAGGACATCTGGCATTCTGAGACATTCTGCCTCTTAGTCATGACCGCGAAAGAAGGCTGAAACAAGACCACAGGGAGCTGAGACCCAAGATCCAAGAGCCTGGGCTCTGTCTGCCCATGGTCAGCAGGCATCACTAGCCGAGGGCAAGTCCCACAGCTGCCAAGAACTGCTGTGTCCTCACAGAAGGAGGGGAATCCAACACAACTGGCTCCCCAGACTACAGAGGAGCAGGGTGACAGGAGACCCACTGGGTCAGGACAGCAGGACCAGGAAGAGTGCATGGCACAGCAGGGGAAGGAGCGGCTCCGGGTGCACAGGAGAGCTGGCTGACAGATCTTTGCCAAAGAGGATGTCAGAGCCCCCTGGAAACTGAGTCCCACCTAGTGAGGCCTGCGGAGTACATCAGGGAGGAAAACCTAACCCAGGCCCCTGGAAAGCTCCCACACCCCACAGCCCAGAGGCTGATCCTTTCCTTCATCACCTTCACGATCTTGGGCAGCAGTTAAGAGCCCGCCTGGCAAGAGCGAGGACCTGAGTTTGGTCCCCGGTGCTGCATGCTGCATGCCGTGGTGGGGCATGCCTGGAATCCCTTGTCTCATGCTGGGGCGGCTGAGACAAGAGGGTCACTATGAGTCCAAGCTGCATGGACTCCGTATCAAATAAATAAATAAATTTTTAAAAATAAAAGATCATGCTTTGACCCATTAACCCACTTAAGGAAAGCCATCTTACAGAATAGTGAGAACCTCAAAAGTTTTTTTTTTTTAGGTTTAAGATTGTTCATAAAAGCACTGCTCACGATAGCAGAAATGAAAAGGGAACCCGTGTCTAAGCTAGGGAGATCCCACTAAAGGACACAAAGCTATACCAATAGGCAGGAAGCACAAGCAAAAAGGTGCATAAGATGATCATTAGAAAGTGCAAATCAAACCACAATGAGAGCCCGTTCTCATACATGAGATAGCTACAATAAAATACAAGACCAAATGGAAAGAAAAAAACCAGAAAGTAAGTATTGGTGAGAATAAGAAATTGGAACGTTGCTGATCGGATGAAAAACGGTGCAAGTATTGTGGAAAACAGCTTGGCAGCTTCTCACTAAGTTAACCACAGAATTACCACAGGACTCAGAAATCCTACTCCTAGGAGCACACTCCAGAGAAGTGGCAGTGGAAACCTAGATGCAGCTGGGGAGATGGCTCAGTGGAATAAGCGCTTGCCTGGCAAGCGCAGGGGCCCGAGTTCAATACCCAGTTCAAAAAGAAAAAAGAAACAAACCGTAAATGTGAATGTACGTGATGACAGTATCACAGGAGTCAGAAGGTAGAAGCAACCCAAATTTCCGTCAACTACACCGCCAGTGAGCAGATGAACCAAGGCAGGGTGCCACACTGTGAAATACTACTCAGCCATAAAAGGGAGCCATGCTGTAACACGGATGAACGTGGCAAATAGGCTAAGCGAAAGCAGCCAACACTGGGGCCTCCACAGCACGTGATTCCACTTGTATGCAACAACCTGACCAGGCAAGCGCCCAGAGACAGCAGAGGTCACCAGGGCTGGGGAGAGGAGGAGGAGGAGGAGGAAGAGGAAAGGGGAAGGGACTATGTAATGAATTCAGGCTTCCTTCAGGTGCTAGAATGTTCTAGAACTACATATGGTGTTGACAGTGCAACACTGTGAAGGCGCCAAATGCCACTGAGCTGTCATTTAAAATGGCTAAAATGGTAGCCTTATATGTACTTTTGCTGTACCTCAAGCAAAATATTTTAGTTACTAACACCGGTCCTTTTTTTTTTTGGCAGAACCAGGGATTGAACTCAGGCCCTTGCATTTGCCAGGGAAGTGCTTATTCCACTGAGCCATCTCGCCAGCCCCAGCACTGGTCTTTTGAGGAGTTCTATGGGACCTGGGAAATATGAGGGGAAGGCAGACTCTGGAGCTGCAGGTAGGATGACTCCCACTTTGCAGCTATCAAATGCACAGAGAAACCAAGATGAGAAGGAAACAGAGGGCAGTGCTGAGCAGGGCTGTCGGCAGATTCATTTTCTTCTACTCTTCTATAATTCCACAACTCCTATAATATTTTTATTAACATTATTTGTATAATATAAAAAAGTTTGTTTTTTTTTTTTTTTTTTTAAATATGAGACCCTGTGACCTTGTTTTACACAGGGAGGAAAAGATCACAAGAGCAATGAAGGCTCTGAGTCTAAGTCCACCTAACGTCCTGACTGGAGCAGAGGTGACAGCTGGGGGTCATGGGAGGGAGGGGTCCCCACATGGGGTGGATGTGGCCCTGCCCACCCCCGAATTGTGGGACCAGACCTCTGAATTTTCAGGAGACACAGGGGCTGCCAGCTGCTGGTGAAATGCCGCAGTTTTCAAACATTAGCAATTTGTTCAATATTTTTCAAGCACTGCAGACCAAGCAAAACACATCTTCAGATCAAATGCAGCCCACAGACGCCAGCTGGTGGATGCTAGTTTATAGAAACGACAATGTTTAGCCGGGAGAAAGAAAGTTTTTGCAAGGACAGAGAAGTAAGTCTCAATATTAGAAATATAACTCTGCTGGGAGGGGGAGCCTGATTCCTGGGGCTCTAGAAGGAGGCCCAATTAAGGCCAGTGGTTTTGGGGTACAGAAGAGGCCCAGGTTACGCAGCGTGGTATCCAGCCATGAGAGCAAGTCTCTGGCAGTGTGTGTGTGTGTGTGTGTGTGTGTGCACGTGTAAGGAGACAGAAGCTCTCAGCAGGGGGAGGGGGGAGCCAGGGTTCCTCCCAGGTCACTTTGGGTCATAGGGTCAAAGCTTCTGACCATGACTGAGTGTCAGACACTTAGGCAAGAATGCAAGTTCCTGAACCCCGTCCCAGAAGTACAGGGCGTGGCACAGGAGTGTATGGAAAGCACTGCAGCGCCTAACAGCTGGCTTCGGAACTCAGCCTCCAGCCCCACCAGCAACACGAGGGCTCCGAGTTTTACCTGCCAGGAGGCAGGAAGTGGGGAACAGTCACAGAGCAGCCCAGCACCCACTCACTGCACACGGCAACCTAGTGAGGTGGGGAGTGGCGTGCTGGGCCGTGACTCCCAAGGCAGGTCCAAGGCAGAGGAGTCTAAGGGTGGCCCCCACCAGGGGCTGGGACCTCCCTGGCCCTATCCCAGTGTCCCCCCCAGCCCATTCTGTGCATGTGGAGGAGGGGACTCAATATGAGCAGTTCCCAGTGCCCACCCATGGACACTGCAGAATCCAGGGGGCACCACAAAGAAAACAGTGACATGATGCCAGCCAGGTAGATTTATTGGAAAAGCCAACATTAAGCCAGGATCCCTAGGAGACAGGATAAAAGAAATGACAGGCTGAGGGGACAAAGTATGCAGAGGCCTAGAGGGCCAAGGGGTCCCAGCCAGGGTGGGAAACTATGAACTGGCACTCACGGTGGCACAGGATGGAAAAGAGAAGGGGCCAGACCAGGATAGTTGGGAAGAACCCTGCAAGAGCTGTCCTTTGTCCCCAGGCAAGAAGAGGAGGTAAGGCTTATGCCAAGGGAGCACCGTATTCAGAGCCCCACTCGGGAAGGACAGACTAGCTGCCAGGTGGTCAAGAGATTTACAGGGCAGGTGGCAAGGAGGCCACGTGGGTGGCTGTGGCAGCCACCCAGCTAGAAGCTGGGTCAGTCCACTCCTAGGGCTCCGGGCCACACAGAACCATGTGTCTGTCCATCTGTTCACACCCTGGGCAGCTGGCATCTTGGAGCCCTACGACACACTGTTCCCTCATACAGGTGGGACACAGAGGACAGGCAGATGTGAGCATTGCCCTTGCTGCCCCCACAGGAGACCTAGGGACCCTAGGCCACAAGTGGGCTCTACAGGGCCACAGGGGCACAGAGGAGAACTTCTTGCAGCTCGCTCTTAGCATCAAAGTGGAGCTGGGTGTGCTCGGCCTGCATGGTGGCCCGCCCAGGTCTCCATCCCCTCACCCAAAGCCAGGCCAGGATGTTCTTCCCAGAGTCTGCCTGCTGATGCTCCAGCCCACGTTCCTCGCATTCCTCTGCTCCACCCATGCTCCAAGCACCCTGGACTAAGCAGCTGCACCAGGGCCGGCACGTAACGTGGCCTCCCTTGGGGTGGCTGGTTTCTTGTGACCTCTCAGCTGACTCTTCAGATCTTTCATTACTCCAGCAGCTCAGGGTCAGCAGGTGACAACATGCACTGGAAAATGATGCTGCCTCCTGCTTCCTGCTTCATATACCCTGCCACACGCCTGCCCAGATGGGGCCCCAGGGCTGGAGCCACCAGCCAGCCTCCCCTGGCTCACCTGCCCTTGGCCATGAGGCCTTCTCCTAAGGATGCCACAGACCTGTCCCCGGACCAGCAGGCAAGGAGGTGGCATGGAGTCCAAATCTGCCTTCCCAATAATGTTATGAAAGGAGAGAAGTCAGTCCTGTATGATGGAAAAATCCTTCAACATCAGGAAATCAAAGGAAAACAAACAAGGAAGATACAAACAAGATACAAGTTCTCAGAAGCCGGCCTTCCCAAAAATGCACTTCTGGCCCCCCTTCTGTCCCTCTCAGACAGAAGCTTTTTTTCTCAATAAATTCTTCCTACTCTTAACCTGTGTTGTTCCTAAATTCATTCCTCGACTTTAGAGAACAGGAACTCAGCGTGGAAGACATCTCGAAGGCTGGGGGCTATATCTCCCCTGTATCATTTGGCGGTCTTCCATCAAGCTAACTGGATGGAGGTAAAGTTTGCTTTTGCTTCACGGATGCTGGATTGTGATTCTCTTAGGTAATCAGAACTTTTATGCTATGTTATGTCTTTGCCTATTGCCTATAACTGGTCATGCTCTTTTCTTATATAATTTTATTGAATGATAATTTTAAATTAAAAACAGGGACAGTTACGGTGCTTCTTTAATGGGGCATTTTATTCCTATTTTGTATATGTTGCATTTGGACTTAGTTGCTGAATTTACTGGCATCCTCAGTTTGACCTGTTGACTTGTCTGGCTGCTATGGTTTGATATCCTAGACAGCACCCCTGGAGAAACCTCACATTAGACAATCATCCCTTAACTTACTTTAATATAAAATGCTGCAAAATGTTCTTTTATTTATTTAATTAATTATTTTTGCAGAACCAGGGATTAAACTCAGGCCCTTGCACTTGACAGGGAATACAAAAATGAATAAATAAATAATAAAATAGGGCCTTGTCTCAGTGCTGAGAAAGGTTGCCTAGGTGACTGAGTAGGAAGCCCAGGTGCCGTGGAGGCTTCTGCAGGGGTGAAACTCCCCAAGCCACGTTTCGCTTCAGCTGTGATCTCCTCACTCCAGCTACTTCCCACTGCTTTTTGGTGTTTGCAACCTCTTTCAAAAAGCTGGAAACCAGTGATTTAAGGCCAAGCAATGCTGCTTTACAGTTGAGATAACTGCGAAAGAAACTCAGGAGTAAGTGCATGAGTTTCCTGGGAAGATAAAAGTTTATCTTCCTGGAAGACGAGATTATCCTGCAGCTGATGCTCTTCCCCACCAGTTAGAGGGCGGACCTGCCTTCTGGCCTCTGCAGCCCCATCCACCTGCCCTGGAGTGGAGGCTGCTTGAGCAATGCCTGAGGGCATAAGAAACCTGCACAGAAATTAAAGGCGGGGCCTGCTTCTTTCTTTTGCATTTTTTTTTTTTTTATGAGCAGAATATATTTATTGAGAGAAAGGAAGCTCCTGTCCAAGAGAGGGACAGGAGGGGGACCTGAGCCGGTGATCCCTCTTTTGCACTTTAATGAGAAAATGGATGTCAGAATCTCCTTTGGAATGCCTGCTTAAGCACTGGAAAAATGTTGGTCCTCACCTACTGAAAAAAGAGCAGTTTCATTTTATTTTTCACGTCTGTGCATGATCTCCCTACCCTCTAGAGCCACATTAGGATATGAAGGCAAGCACCGATTGTGCTGCTAGTACGCTGCCACAGGGAAGAGGGCGACGGGGCCATCGGGCCTTCTGTCCAGACTGTCCTTGCATTAAGAAGTGCTCCAAGAGATTGAGTGTTTCTGTTTTAATGCTTAGATCTTTAATCCATTTTGACTTTAGCTTACTGCATGCTGATAGACCTGGGTCAAGTTTTAGTTTTCAGCATGTAGAGAGCACCAACTGCTAAAGAGGCTATCTTTCTTCCAGTGAATATGTTTGGCCCCTTTGTCAAAGATCAGGTGGCCAAGTGTGTTCACAGAGGCTTCTGCATCTTCTAATCTGTTCCATTGATCCTCAGGTCTATTTTATCGCCAATACCATGCTGATTTTATCACAGTAGCCTTGTAGTATAATTTCAAGTCAGGAATTATAATGCCTCCTGCCTTGTCATTGTTGCCCGGGATTGCCTTTGCTATTCTAGGTCGAGGTCTTGCCTTATTTGGTTTTAACCATCCAGCAGAAAGGTATATAACAGTAAAGCCATGTTAATATGCTGAGCTATAAAAGCTCAACTCAACAACTCCTGACATTTCCAGTCCTACAGATAACCTACTACTGTTATGGACTACTGGACTAATTTGGGTTATTTTGCTGAATTCATGCACCTACAATATTTAAATGGCAATGGAATACCCATTTCTGACAAAACTAAACAAAAAAAAATACAAATGAAGGACCATTTTGTATCTGTATATACTAAATAGTTAAGATACATATGCAGCTACTTTCTCTTAATTCAATGAGAAGAAAGATTTGTTCTAATAGTGTTTGGACAGGATATCATGTCTGTATCTTATACTATGAATAACCACTAGGAAGACAACAATATGCAATGTATTAATTATTGAAACTGTACTACTAATCAGTTTTGAAACTGTTTCATTGCTGTTTGGTTCTCAATAAAATTCATTTTAAAAAAAGAAATAATCTTTATCTGTGCTCCAAATGTAGATGTGACCCTCAGGAAAACTATAGACGCCTCCAGCCCTAGGTGCCCACTGTCACTGAGGCTGCTGTGCTGACTCTGGAGCCTAAAGAGGTTTCCACGACAGCCTTAATCAAAGCCTCTCCGCGTTACGAGACTGAGGCTCCCCTCCTGCCCTGTCCTGAGGAGGAGGCTTCTGGGCCAGCCTTCACTGCAGCCTCTATGGAGTATCTCCAGCCTTAGCTAATTTTGTTCAAACTCCTCCAGGACAATATCCCTGTGGGAAGTGCGTGGGGAATTTGGAACTACCTGAGCTCAGAGTCCTTTTCTCTCTGCAATCCAAAGCAGATCAAGCTAGATTTAGAAAAGTTTCCAGAAGACCCTGGTAAGAACATCTAGGCCTTTAAGCAACTTACTCAGACTTACAAACAAGACTAGAAAGATGTGATATTACTCTTAAATCAAATACTGACTTCTGATAAGAGACACACAGCATTATGAGCTACTATTGCTTTGGGGATGAATATCATAATTTAAAAAATAAAAACAGAAGATAGACAGCCAAGGGAACACCCAGCTCCCACTGGCCCAAGCAATCCTTATCCAAGACCCCTGCTGGCTGAACAACCAGGTGAGAGATGGGGAAGGAGGCATTTCCAGGTGTGTTCCTGAAGGTCTGAGAAGGAGGAGAATGAAGGCCCTTAATTATTTCAAACTATCAGCTACTCAGCAAGAGCAGCATAGAGCCCCTATGCCTTCCTAGATCATTTACAGGCAGCCTGGGCCAAGCATACATCCTCAGCTCCTGACTCAGTAGAAGTCCAGATTATGCTTAAAGACCAGTTTATTACCCACTCAGCTTCAGGTGCTAGAAAAAAAGCTACAAAAGATGGCTTTTTGTCCAGATAGCTCATGTGTTACTTTAGTAAAAATCACCTCCTCAGTATTTTACAATCCAGACAGGGAGGAAGCCAAGGGGAGAAAACAAAGAGATCAAGAGAAAGCAGCCTTTGGTGCAGCCTTCAAAAGAACTAAGTTTGATTCCTGGCTCCAAGAAGAGCTCAGTGCCTAGACTCAGTGCTACTACTGTGGAAAGGCAGGCCACCTTAAGAAGCACTGTCTTAAGAGCTCCCCAGGGGCTGGAGAGATGGCTCCATAGAATAAACACTTCCCTGGCAAGCACAAGGGCCTGAGTTCAATACCCGGTTCCACCAAAAAAAAACCAAAAAAAAAAAAAAAAGAGCTCCCCACTCTGCACTGTGACTGCAAAGGTAACTGGGAGGAGACCAGAAGCAGAGGGTACCGAGGTCGAGGCCCCAGCTGGTCCAGCGAGAATAAGGGCCAGGGCACTCTGCCTTCTCCCTCAGGCTGGCGTGTCCTCTCCACCTGTCACCTCCACTGGAGGAGTCCCGAGTAATATACTGGAGGGAAATCCAGCCTGTTGTTGGACCTGGGCACAGCTCTCTTCTCCTTCTCTCCAACCTGGCCTCCCTTCCATCCATATCACAACAAAGAGTCACCAGAAAAGATAGCTCCCTCTTCACGCACTCCTTTAAGTTATGTCTAACAGCCCAGCTCCCGTGCTGGGGAGAGATTTTATCCCCTCTAAACACTGCCATATATATTGTACCCAGGTCACCAGTTAATCCAAATGATGCTTAGAGTTTTGGTTCTACAAATACAAAATATAAGGGCCAGCCAAATAGCTCAGTGGATTAAAGCATCTGCAAGCAGGTGCAGGGGCCGGAGGTTTGATCCCTGGGCCTGCTGTGCCAGCCCCATCCCCAGGGTGCAATTGAGCCTGGTGTGGTGGTGCACGCCTGTAATCACAGCACGCCAGAGGCCATAAACAGGAGAATCACTTGGAGTCCAGTCTCATAGTGAGACCCTGAACACCCTGTAGACCCGTCCCTAAAATACAGAAAAAAAATCTATTTTAGTTTGTGTACAATAACTTGACAGTTTTACATTGGTCAAAACAATGTGTCAATTATTATAATCCAAATCACCAAAATTTTGGTAATAATTACAGTTAAAACTGGAGGGATGTATGACAAAACATCAGACCCCATCAGTGAAGGGGTCTAATCCCTATTCTAGTCCCTCAGGAACAGTCGCTCGACTTGCCTGTCTGCTCCAGTGCTTACTGATCATACGACCTTACTCTTGCCAAGAGACTTCCAGACCCCAATGACCAATGTGCTAGGCTCGCTGTACTGGGCCCGCCAGATGGACCTTGCCAAGAGAGGGTCCGTGACATGATGAGGCTTTGACTATACTCAGTGAGCCTTAAAATACACCCCAGCGAATTTCTATTAAATAGTAAAATTGATAAGAGAAACAGCCCTCTGAAATCAGATGGCATCAGACCTTCTAACAGCAGCACGGGGGTCCTTGTGCGACTATAAAGGCTACATGTTGGGCGTATATTCAGGCCCCTCCTGCTAATGTCTCAGGAGCTGTTCGAGATGGTAGATGGCAGGTTAATGGCAGGTCAGATTCTGAATCTCCCGAACTTCCTCTTTATCCTTTTATGGAAAGCTATTACTGGCTCCTCCTGGTAGAAACCTTGGTAACTATATTCATAATAATCCTGTTGATTTTATTATTTGGCCCATGTATATTTAATCATTTCTTTGGCATCATCTCCTCCAGACTTAAAGCTATACACCTTCTCAAGACAGGAACTCCTGGTACCCATTGAGGGCCTTTAGATAGACCCTCTGTGGGGTATCTCTGCCTGCCAATCGCAACTATGACCTGGAAGTAGCCGGACTGGTCCTCACCTCTGCCCTCCCACCATGGCAGTTAGGGTGCCTCTTTAAAGAAGGAATATTACAGACAGCTAAGTTCAAGGCCAGTCAGAAGACGGCTGTGGCTGAAGGCATATTCACTGAAGGCAAGGCGTCTTGGAAAAGCTCTGCTCACCCATACACTTCCCTAGGGATGAGCAGGAATGACTGACATTCTAAATAGACAACGATCACCTTGCGGTGGGGGAGCAAAACCTGAACCCACCCCTTCCAGGAGTCCTGGGCCATCCCAAGAGCACTTGCTATACTTTGCAACTTGCTCCCCAATCTGATCTCCACTTGGCCAAGACCACCCAAATGACCATACTGGTTGCAATCTGATTGGTTCACCAGAGCTTTGTCCCACCTCACACCCATCCTGTGACTTCTCATTGGACCAATGCTACATAATTAAGTGACTGGCCTTATAATCCTATTGACTGATTATAGTTCTGTCCCACCTTGAACCCACTTCATCTTGTGGCTTTGCTCAGTAAACACCCTTGAGAAGTGGGGTCACAGGCAACCTGCTCTCCAGGCCCCCCACAATCCCTTCCAGACAGCTCTCTTTCAATAAATTCTGCTTACTGTAAAGGTAAAAAGGCATCAGAGTCCTGAAAGCAAGCATTTAAAGTCCACCAGTCAGTTAGAAGCTGTGCCACAGGGTGCAGAGGGAAAGGCCGTCGGTGTGGTGGGTGCTGCAGCCCTGGGTGGCTCTGCGGCAGCCCTGCGCTGCTGTGGGCAGGATTGATGAGCCCTAGGCACTGCTTCTCTAAGCTCCCTAACCACGGCACCTTACTCTGAATGCACTGAGAGATGCTTGAGGCTCACTGAGCAGCGTATATGCTTCCTCTCTAAGCGACCCCTCTACAAGGGACCTCAGCTCACAGGGTGCCCTTGTGCCAAGTGGCTGTCACCTGCATCCTCAGAAAGGCAAGGCTCATGACCCGCGCCACCCTCTACCGTGCTAGAGGAGAAGGGGGACAAATAAGCGCTTCCAAGAAGCGTGAGCCCTTCCACTTCCTATATCCAAAGATGGGATCCGTTTCCAACAAGGAGCAACAAGGAGGCAAAGCTGAACTTCAGCCCTCCCCCATCTCTCAAGAAGAGGTTGCGCTGACAATAGGCCCCACGGGTCACCCTGGAGAGGAACAGCTGCACCTCTGGGCTGACTCACAGCCTCTCTGACAACACAGGATCCCGTGGCACCCCCAGGGAGCTCTGCTTCGGCCTATTCCAGCCACAGGAAGGCCACTCCTCTCCCTGCCTGTGCAATAAGAGCTCATCCTTCTTAGGGACATAGACCCTGATGCAGCCCAGCTTGACCCCTTATGGTCCTCGAGACCAAAAACCATGACCATATTAAATTTCATCTAAAAATTCTTTAAATTTGTACTGATCCATGTTTGCAGCACACAGTAGTCACATGCTGGGTGGGGAGTCAGCGCAGGCGCACAGCAGTCCCACACTGCGCGCGAGTTGGTGCAGGTGTACAGCTCGCCCTAGCTCTCTTCACCTCCCCTTCTCCCTCTCACCTCTCCCTTTATCCCTTCATTCTCTTCAGAGATCTCCAGACACTCATGTGCCCAAGACACCAGTACCCTCCTACTTCAGAGATGAAGTCCCCAGATAAGACCAGGAAACAAACCTAGCTGGCCACATGTTCCAGCTATGCTGAGTCATTTACCACAACCAAGTGGGTTTGGAAATGCTTCACCAGATGCCCCAGCCACTCCAAGGGGCAGAGTAAACAGACGGAAGTCCTGGCATGACAGGTATGCTGCTGGGACACCACTTCCCTCCCTATCTCACAAGCGGAACTGCAAGGAGGTGCAGCCCCGGAGTCCTTCTTGATGCCGGGGCAGACAACGCACTGAGCAGCAGCCACCACCGGTCAACAGCAAGGGTCCCTCTGCCATTCCAACGAGGAGACACCACAATGAACGCCACTTGTGCACTGTTGTAAAGCTGCTGGACTGGTCTTTGCTTTCCCCCGAGAACTAGAATCACTTGTGGAGAACTCCAGGCAAAGCTAGCATCCGGGATTCCTCTTCCGTAAGGTGGTGCTGGGGCGTGGGTCCAGATGTTCCCCCAAAGCCCCATGGATCACAGGTGGGGCTTCTCAGAGGTCCTGGATCTAGAATGCGTGGGACTGGGACTAGGGTGTGTGACTACTAATTCAGCCCACTGATTGGACTGACACCAGGCTGGTGGTGTCTCCTGCTGCAGGCTGCTTCACTGTGGGCTCCCTTCTGCCTGCCTGCTTTGCCATGGACTGTTTCTCCTCTACAGTGCTCCTCTGTGCCTTGGAGCCAGCCAACGAGGGGACAGGGACGAGGACCAGGAGAACTTCCTGAGGGCCGCTCACACCCCTGCTTCCACAGAAGGGCTAGGCGGCAGTCTCAACACATCTTCCTCTTCCTACACTTGTCTGGTTCTTCCAAGCTAAGCTAAAATAAACCTACAAGGTGACCAGAATTTCTCTGCCTTTTTCCTAATTGATTCAAACACATGTTATTCCAGGATCTCTATGAAACATAATAAGAACGTTCAGCCTTCACTAAAAGGCATCCAGCTAATTAGAGATTTGAAGAAGAGCTCATTTAGCAGAGCGCTGGTAAATATTTTCTGTTCCAGCTCAGCACACTTCCTGTACCCTGGGGCTTGAGGCAGCTGACCACACTGAAGTCTGCAGCCCACGCCAAGTGTCCACGTGAAGCCACTGCCGGGCGTGCCAGGCCTGCATGGCCCCGAGCTCTTGGCCAGGCACACGTGCTGGTTAACCTAATGGCCGATTTAAGCCGACAACTTGTTTTCACAACCAAGGCTGCTGATACTGTTAATGGCCCGGGTTATTAGAATTTCTAAGTAAACAAGCCTAGAGCTCATTCTCTTTTTAGAGCAGGATACAACTCAACTGCAGCAGCTTTCAGAGAGTGCTCACACTTGTACCACTGGAATAGAGCACACTGAGACTTCTCTGATGCTTTGTGAATTTTAGGGCCCTGTGAAGACATTTAAGTCCTTTAGGGGCCAAGATTCAAGGAGAAAGACAGAGGTGGCTGTTTCTATGCCCCTGCAGGAGCTCTGCCTGCCTTTGCACAAGCCCCATCCCCACCGCCACCGATTTCCATGGGAAGCCACCAAGGGAAAGATTGGAGAGGAGCGCAGAGCCTTCTGTTCAAGGCGTTTGCTGGGACATCAGTTATTATGGGGGGAAAAGTGCAAGGTTCTAACTGTCTAATACCAGAACAACCCACATGGCACGTCCAAATGATAAACACTCCAGCTATTAAGATGTCACTTCAACAAATTTTTAAAGACTTTAAGAAATATTTGTGATACTTTTTTTTTTCTGTATTTTAGGGAAGGGTCTACAGGGTGTTCAGGGTCTCACTACTATATCGGTCTTGTAGTGATTCTCCTGTTTACAGCCTCCCAAGAGCTGGGATTACAGGCACATGCCACCACACCCAGTCTCAAAGGCTGTCTCAGTGTACCCTGGGGAATAGGGCCAGCAGGGCAGGCCCAGGATCAAACCCTGGCCTAAACCACTGAGGTATTTGGCCATCCCTGTTATACAACAGTAAGTGATCAAAACAACATGAAAACTGCATCTGGGGATAGGCTTAGAGCAGACACATGGGAAAATGTTATATGAAGTAACATACACGGTGAGATAGGGAGCCTTAGAGAAAATAAATACACATTACACAAATGAATCGAAATAATAGAGAGGAAAAATGCCTGGTTGGGATAGTATTTTTCTGTGATTAATTGCATTAGAGGTAATTTGTTTTTTCTCTTTCTTACCTGTATAGCCCACAACTGACACTTAATAGCCATCACTGATCTAGTTGGGAAAGAAAAGACACATAAACCAAATGCAAAAGCATGTGTTAGGGCCGGGAGATGGCTCAGTGGAATTAAGCACTTCCCTGGCAAGCACAAGGGCCTGAGTTCAATCCCCGGTTCCGCAAAAAAAAAAAAAAAAAACAGCAAAAGCATGTGTTAGATGCAACTACACTTAGCTAGGCTTTCTGAGGAAGAACTGGGAGACAGAGTCCTAAGGAGAACACCAACCTCAGCAGCGGAGAAGCTCAGCCCAGGGCTACGGTGCTGCCGCTCTGCACACACAGCCTCTGCCCAGCCGGGAGCCCTGCACGGTGCTGTGCTAAATCTAAGCCCACAGAAAGGGGTTGCTAGTTTTCGCTTACTCTGTTCACACAGTGATGTTCAGAAGTAACCAGTCAGCTAAGCGTTTTCAAACTGCAGCTTTTTCTTGCTTTTGATGAAGACTTCCATGTGCCCTGGCTGGGCTTCAGAAAGGGACGCTGCCAGCAACCTGAGGTCCTCGTGGTGCAGGGACAGGACAGCACCAGGACCCTAGTTTAGCCCGCATAGTGGAAGACGCAGGAAGTCTGCATTCCAGGTTGCCCACCCTTGAAACCACAGCGGAGCGAAAACCTCCCCGAAGAGCGGCCAGTGCTCCCAAGCGGCTGTAACAAGCACACACACGCTGCGGTAGTTGAGTCCCGTTCCTGGGGGACCACGGACCTGAAGGAAGTGTCTAGTACTTTAAAAGACATATATTTAAGCCCTGTCACTGAACAGCCATTTAATTAAAGGAAATGTCTCAGCATAAATCCCATGGCACAGTGTCAAGCCATTGTAGAAATCAACCTGCAATTAAGGCTCAGGGCCTCATTACATGGCAATGGAGAGCCTAAGAGCTGTAGCATATTGAAGATCCTTAACAGCTTTCAGCTTTTATGTGAGAATTTACGATGCTGTTTCCTCTCTGTGCCCTTCTCATTCGGATTCAACTTCACAACCTTGATTAATAGTGGCATCTGGCAACTCTTCACCAAGCAGCTGTGGTAGAAGGACTTACAGCCTAAATGAAGGAGAGCGGATTTCTGTGATTTGCTCTGCCTCTCACAGGGACCTGGCCTGGGAAGATCAAGAGGAGGAAACTGTCCACCTCTCTGGAGGCCACCAAGGCCAAGAGTCCACTTGAGCATTATAAAGGTTTTAGGTACAAAATCATGACATGAAGTAGTGTGGAACTGGCAGGATCCCCAAAAGGATCAACTGAATCTACAAATGATTCTTAGGGTTCAGATCTGAAATAACCCCAAAAGCTACCTGTAGTCAGTGAGAGGGGGTGGCTTTCCAAGGGAGACTGGACCATGGTGCCCTGTTGCCTTCAGTGGATTCATTATGGATGAGCTCAGGGCAGGGCCTGGCTAGGAGTGCTCACTGGGATGAGGCCCAGAAGGGTGTGTTCTCCTCCCAGCTCCTCCTTTCTCTCTGCCCCAGGCAGCCATAGTTGGAGCAGGCCCTCCAACGTGGTGCTCCTGCCTGACCCAGCTAGCTGACCATGGACTGAAGTCGCTGAGACCATAAGCCAAGCAGACCTCGCCTCCTGCCAGCCTTGGGCATAGACATCGTGTCCCATCGTGTCCCAGCAGTAGGAAAGCAAGCACACCATGGTGCACAGGAATTGGGCTGCCGTCCAGCAGAGGAAGCAAGTGGCTGTTCACAAGAAAGGTCTGCAGCTGGGGAAAGCAGCAGCATTTCCTGCACGGTTCATGCTATCCGGTAATCCAGGAAATTTTTCTGGAGTCTCCGTGTGAGCTAATTAATGCATGCCAGGAACCAACATTGCTGCAGGGAAGATCTGTGACTTGTCCTTATTTGTTGTATTTTTTGTATGGAGGCTTGAACCCAGGACCCTCTCACTGAGAGGTTTGGTTGGTGGGTTACCTGGTTTTGTCTTTGTTGTTGTTGTTTGCTTTTGGATAGGGTCTTGCCAAGCCACCAAGTTGCGAGGCTGTACTCAAGCTTACAGCCTTCCCGCTCGGCTGTCCAGAGCGCTGGGGTTCGAGGCGAGCACCACACCTGCGACTGCTTCATCCACTCTGCCTCGCTCCATCTTAGGAGCCAGCCTTCCTAAGCCCTGGGACTCGAGCAGTTTGTGGAGACTGAGCTCTGCTGTCCCTGGCCCCACAGGCCACGCCCCTCCTGACAGGTGCTTGGTCTTCCCCTCACCTTTTTGTATCCACTGCAGGGCCACTGTCCCCACAGCACCCCTTTTCCTGGTCTTCGTCCAGTGGCAAACATCTGTACTCTCCCAGCACCAGCCTGGAAAAACTGACAGGGACTTCCCAGAGGAAGGAAGGCCTGCGGCTGGCCCTGTGCACAAGCCCAAAGCCCTCCTCCAGCAATTTAAAAAATAAAAGCACCTCAGCCACTATGCAAATCAGTGTCCCAGCACAGGTACCAGTTTCCCAGGCCAAATGGAGAAGCCTGTGCTATTTTTTCCCCCACTGCCTTCAAGCCTGCTTTTGTGGAGGAACCCAGATCACTGCCTCTGAGGTCTACTTTTTCATAACCTAACAATCTTCCAAATTCTTAGAGCATCTATAAGTCATAAATACCTCCCATGTGCCGGCTGGCTCTGGGGTGTTTTCCATCAGGCAAAACCCATACAAGAGCAAAGAAAGGCCCAGTGTGTCACATACAGCACCAACATGACCAGTCATTATTCAAGCTGGAGTCACTTTCTGAGGCTCAAAAGCCATTTGAGCACTTGACTTTTTTAAGACAGTGTTGCTGTGCAGTCCATGCTGGTCTTGAATTTCAGTGATCCTCCTGCCTCAGCCTCCTGCGTGCTGAGATTACAGGCATACACCCCCATGCCCAGCCTAGTTCAACTTTGCACTGAGGCTGGAGAGCCCCCCGATGGATTGTGACAGTGAGCAGATTAGTGTTCTCAAGCATGGTGTCCTGCAAGTCCCCTACCACGCAAGTGGCTGGACCAGGAAGAAGCCAGTGTTTGTGTGACATCCTTGCCTCTCCTGCAGGGAGGGCACAGAGTGGTGCATTCAGTTCTGCCCCTGAAAGACACTTGAAACTGCTGGTAAAATGGTTGAGAAATTAAGCCACAGGAAATCGGCTGGGTAGCAAGTCTGGGAGAGGGGATTTTCCACTTCTGGAAACACTGTGGTTTCAAGCCCTGGAGGACACCCCGAGCCCTGGAGGGCACCCCAAGAATTTTGTCCTTGGAGCTGGTAACAGTAGGGTGGCTAACAGCAGGCAGAGCCAGTTTCCTCCTCTGTTACACGAGTGAGTTTGGACAGCATGGTCTGTCCTAGGTTCTTCCCAGACCTTAGAGCCCACAGATGAGCATGTATTTCAAGACAAAAATTTGACCTCAAGACAAGACTTCAAAGAGGCTGCCCCAGGGAATGTGGTAGTGGCTGGGTGGCCGGACCTGGTCATCAATGCTGTCCCCTGTTGCAAGCATCCACAGCTGGGGTAAATGGCCATCTCAGCTCCCAGGTCACTATCAGAAGGACCTGCCTTCAAACTCGCTATGACGTAAGTCAGTGTCAGAACCAGGCACACTTTGCGGCCCTTACTCAATGCTGGGAGTGGGAGAAGGACGCCTTCCTCGCATGCGGCCTCAGCCGCCTTACAAAACAAACAGAACCAGGCTCGCTACTGAGGCTCCAGGAAAGCCCTTTCCAGGGACACAGAACCTGAGCGGCCGGGCCATTCACCTCTGCAGGGCCAGGTTCCTGAGGATGGAGTGCAGTACCTTCCCTGGACAGCTTTCCCACTTCAAAAGGCGGCTGGCAACAGAACAACACAGTCCAAGTCCTTCTCCTTTCCCGACTGCATTCCAGAGCAGGAGATGGGGCAGATGCTGGGACAGCGTGGGCAACAGCAGTGGGTGGGACAAGCCCATGGCTGCCAGAGCCTGGCCAGCTCCTTGTGCGTCTGTGCTGGCCTCTGCCAGCCATCAGCTACAAACCCTGCACCGACCAGCTGAGCCCTTCTCACACACCAACCCTCACCCCCCTAGTGCTGAGATGCTCGGCAAGAAGCTCGGTCCTGTGGCCCGGCCACCACCACCTGCAGAAGGAAGAAGGCGCTCACAAGGGGCGTTGTCTTTTCACTGCTCTTTGTCTCTCTGACAAAACCTCCTAACACCCATCAGGCCACATGGAAGGAGAGGAAGATGACAGGGAAGGGACTGCCCGCTCTGGGACCTAGCTGAAGGTACTGAGACAGACAAGCAGGCAGACAGGCAGGTGCACACATGAGCTGCTGCAAAGAATGCCAACTAACAGGAACCCAGAGTTTCCCGAGTCCCCAGTCTTTGAGAAGAAAGAGAACTGGACTTGGCCCCTGAGGTGCCAGCTGCCGGGGAGTCACGCAGCTGGAGGACCCGCCCCATGCCTCCTCTGCTAGATCCCAAGCTGAGCCCTCAGCAGCCCGCTTCCCAGGGCTTAGATGGGTGGCACAGTCACAAGCTCAAGCATGAGGCAAGCACAGACAGAGGACACCATGCCCTGCCTGGCACCTGCTGCTGCAGCTCTGACTGCTTCCCATGGCTTCCAAGCAAACCCAAGGCTTCCTGCTGCCTGGGTCTGAATGGGCTTGGTTTCTGCTGCTGGTGTTTTGATAAAACTACACCAGAAGGGCTGACCTGATAGCTCAGCAGATTAAAGGCCCTGCTTAGGCAGACTCAGGGACCAGGGTTTTAATCCCCAGCCTGTTGTGCTGGCCCTGCCCCCTGGGGTGAGCTGAGACGTGATTGAGTGATTGAGACTGAGCGTGGTGGCGCATGCCTGTAATCCCAGAACTTGGGAGGCTGAAAAACAGGAGGACTACTGCAAGTCTGATCTATATACTGAGACCCTGTAGACCCTTTACCAAACACACACACACACAAAAGAAAACTACGCCAGGATTTCACAAGAGTCTCCCATTTGCTGTTACTATGAAATATTTGAGGCGTCCAAACTGTATCATAGTAATATCACAGACACTAGCAACCTGCTGCCCTGGGAAAGGAATGAGACGATAGGAAGCCAGAGCCCTGTCACCGGGGCCTCCGGGCCTCAGGAAAGCACTGCCTGGCACCCATGGCCATGAACCTCATGTGCTTTTAAATATTGGCTGGATGTACTTATAACCATAAATGATACATTAAAGATTTATGTAAATGGAAACAGAGTGTGTAGGTCCCCTTGGACCTCGCCTTTCCCATTCAACATTATAAGTTTGGATCTACCTAGGTCTCAACCATCCAGCAGAAAAGTATAAATGTATAAAAATGAAGTATACATCGTGAGCCCATAATATTAAGCTGAGCTGTAAATGGATATGGTCGACAATTTCTTTGAATAACTCCCTATGGTTGCAGAATGCTGGACTGTGTTGGATTGTGGTGTCAAGTTCAAGAACCTAAGGTAGTTGAATGTCAATGGAGTGCCCACTTT
>PVKA01036897.1:0-21424 GCA_004027165.1 Ctenomys sociabilis | reverse complement strand
AGCCTACTGTAAAACTTCATAAAAACAGATCTCATTCTAGTGTGAACTGACCAGTCTGATTTTCTTCATCAAACCTGTGATTCCTCCAGTTCCTCAAACTGAAGTTTCTTCCTCATTTTTCCTTACTTTTTTTTTTTAAATCAAGGGGCTGGCTTGATCTTTGTCAAAGTTGTGCCTCTTGTAACTTTCAGCTCCAGCTAAAGTTCCTTACCATTTTCACGTACTTTACAAGTAAACTTTTTCTCTGTAAAATTCATGGTCATTGCCTCACTCTTAATTTCCATTATAACTAAAGCAATCACTCATGCTAACCAGTGATGTAATGGGGGGAAAATGTAATAGTGACCCTTCAGAAACTAAAAGCCAAGAGAAAGCTGCATTTGACTTGACAGTGACTAAGATTTACCAACATTGATGAAAGAAGTTCAGGCTAAGATTCACAAATTCCCAAATGAGGTAAACATAAGGAAATTCATATCTAGACACACTGTAATATCACACACATCTCTTAAGAAGATGATTATCCACATCACTCATGTAGTGAAACCCAATTAGTATGGAGATTTAATGTTGCCAGGATTCTGTTTTAGTCACTTTTTGTGTTTCTTTACATAAAAGTAATCACCCTCTCTTATTGCTGAGAAATTCTTTCCATTTTGGGGTAAATAATGAACCCCAAAAATTATTTTTTAAGAGAGTACAAAATAGTATTAAAACAAAAAAAATGCAAGTAATATGAATTTTACATTATTTTTGTAATACATAGTGTTATCTTCCACCTAGTTATTCATAGTGCCAGATATATACATCTAAAATTGGAAGAAAGAAAAAAGAAAAATGTATATAACAAAATAAGAAGAGAAAAAGTACAAAAAACTGGAAAAAGAGGAGACAAGACAAATTATTATCTGCTCCTTTCTGTAGACCAGCAGAAATGCACAGTACAGTTGTCCAAACCACCCTGCTTACATATGTAGATAAATCTCTTTCCCCCACTCTCTCTCTCTCCTGTCCTTCTCCTCAACTAGTAACTTGTTCCTTTTGAATATGTTTATTCCCTTTTCCCAGTATTATTGTCCCCTTTAGATTCCATTTTTCTCTTTAGAGTTCTTACACTAGACCATAGGATGCTTGCACAGGTGGGTCTGATTTATTTCACATAGGAGTACGTTCTCTAGTTGCGACCATTTACCGACAAAAGACTCAAACTTATCCTGTTACACAGCTTAATAAATAATACTCTATCTGTAAAAATATCACATTATCTTTATTCATTCTTCAGTTGATGGGCATCTGGGTTGTTTCCAGGATTTAACTATGATAAGTGGAGCTGATATAAACATGGGTACATTTTTATATATTCCTGTGGCATGAGGTTTTCAGTTGTTCTGGAAAAATAGCCAGGAGGGGAATAACTAGCTTGAATGGAATCTCCAATCGTAGCTTTTGAAGGAATCTCTATATTGATTTACAAAGAGGTTGTACCATGCTGTCCTCCCACCAAAAATGGAGAAGTGTTCCTTTTTCTCCAAAGCCCCTCTAGCATTTTTATTGACTGACTTCTTGTTAGCCATTTTATCTGGGGTGAAATGGAATCTCAGCGTTGTTTAAAACTTTTTCATTTCTTGAATGACCAATGTTGAACATTTTTTTCATACATTTACTTACCATTTGTATTTCTTTTTCTGAGAAGTGTGTATTCATCTCAGATGCCCAGTTTTGGATTGGGTCTTTGAATTTGAGGGGGTCTGCTTTTAAAAAAAATTTCACATGCTCTAGATAGAAGGCATTTTTCTGAGGGACAGTTAGCTATAATTTTTTTTGTTTTTTGGTTTTCTTTTTACTTGGTTGGAGATTTGCTTTGAAGCGCAGAAATTTTTCAAAAAGATAAGATCTCTGTTTTTGATTCTTTGAAGTATTTCCAGTGCAGTTTGGTTTTTGTTCATGAACTCTCTACCTATCCTTATGTCTTTAAGACTTTTACCTACATTTTCTTCCAGAAGTGTTTCTGTTTTAATGTTTACATCTTTGATCCATTTTAACTGTAACTTTGTGCATGGTGATAGGCATGGGTCTAGTTTTAGTCTTTAGCATATGGAAAGCCAGTTTTTACAGCACTATTTATTTTTATTTATTTATTTTTATTTATTTAATTTTTTTTTTGGTGGAACCGGGGATTGAACTCAGGCCCTTGTGCTTGCCAGGAAAGCACTTAACTCCACTGAGCCATCTCCCCATCCCCAGTACTATTTATTAAAGAGGCTATCTTTGTTCCAATGTGCTTATTTGGTCCCTTTATCAAAGATAAGGTAGCAAAGTATGTTTGCAGTTGTATCTACATCTTCTAATCTGTTCCATTGATCCTCAAGTCTATCTCTATGCTGGTACCATCCTGATTTTATCAAAGTAGATTTATAGTATAATTTCAGGTCAGGGATGGTGATATTGCCCGCTTTTCCTTTGTTCTCAGGATTGCTTTTGATATTCTGGGTCTCTTCTGGTTCCAAATAAATTTGTAGAAAGTTTTCTCTAGTGCTGTAAGGTATATAATGGTATTTTAATTAGGATTTTGTTGAATCTGTCTAACAATATTGGGAGTATGGCCATTTTTACAATGTTGATTCTTTCTATCCAGGACCATGGAATATCTTCATTTTTTCAACTGCTCTTCAATCTCTTTTTCAAGAGTACTGTAATTTTCACTGCATAAGTCTTTTATGTCCTTGGTGAGATTGAGTCCTAAGTAATTTGGGGGAGGATACTATTGTGAAACACATGATTTCCTTAATTTCTTTCTCAGTGCATTCATTGTGCACAAACATGCTACTGACATTTGGGTGTTTACTTTATGTCCTGGCACATTGCTGAATTTGGTAATTAAATCTACAAAACACTTGGTGGACTTTGGGGTGTCCTCTATGTAGAGTATCATGTCATCTTCAAAGAATGATAAGTTCAATACTTCTTTTCCAATCCTTATTCCTTTAATTTCTCTCTCTTGTCTAATTGCTCTGGCTAATGTTTCCAGAACCACATTGAATAGGAGTGGAGACAGTGGATATCCTTGTCTTGTTCCTGATTTTAGAGTGAAAGCCTTCAGTTTTTGTCCATTTAGTATGATGTTAACTGTTAGTTTCTCATAAATGGCTTTTATCAGGTTAAGATATAGACCATTTACTCTGATTCTCGATAGGGTTTTTATCATGAATGAGTGTTAGACTTTGTCAAAAGCTTTTACTGCATCTATAGAAATGATCATGTGGTTTTTATCCTTGGTTCTATTAATGTGGTGTATTACATTTATAGATTTGTATATATTGAGCCATTCCACAGTCCTGGAGTGAGTTCTACCTGGTCATAATGTTTCATCTTCCTAATGATTTGCTGCATTTCATCTTCTTATTAATTTTCTATTATTTTATTCAGGATTTTTTCATCTATATTCATTAAAGAGATTGGCCAATAGTTCTCTTTTTTTATTTCGACTCATTCCATTTTCCTAATGTGTCAATTTACCGCTATAAATTTTTCTGTTAAGACAGCTTTCATCACATCCCACAGGTTTGGGTAGGTTGTATCTACATTTTTGTTTGATTGCGTTGTTTTTTTTTAATATCTTCTTTAATTCTGTCTGTGACTCACTGGTTGTTTAAGTTGTTATTTAATTTCCGTGTGTTTATGGTGCTTTTGGAGTTTCTTTTGTCAAAAATTTCCAGTTTGGGGCTGGCCAAATAGCTCAGTGGATTAAAGCACCTGCAAGCAGTTGCAGGGGCCAGGGGTTCGATCCCCAGGCCTGCCATGCTAGTCCCACCCCCAGCGTGCACCAAGACAGCCATTGAGACTGGGCATGGTGGCACTCACCTGTAATCCAGCTCTTGGGAGGCTTTAAACAGGCAGACCATTACAAGAAGGATTCAGTAGTGAGACCCTGAACACCCTGTAGTCCCTTCCCTAAAATACAAAAATAATAAGAAGAAGAATTTCCAATTTCATTGCACTGTGGTCAGATAGCATGCATGGAATAATTTCAATTTCTTTGCATTTACTTAAGAATGTTCTATCTATTAATATATTATCGATTTTGGAAAAACGTCAACTGTGCAGCTTAGAATATATATTGTGCTGTTGATGGATAAAACACTATAAAGGTCTACTAGTTCAATTTCTTCACAAGTTTGGTTTAGTTCTGTTATTTCTTTTCTAATTTTTTGCCTAGTTGATCTATGTCTTTGTAATAGTGGTATGTTAAAGTCTCCCTATTTATCTATCTTGGCTGGAAAATCTTTAGCCAGGGAATTCACTGATTGGTGTGGGAAATCCAGACTATGATCAGATTTTGAATGATGTGGTATATTCAGGTAAAACCTCGTTATTTTATTTGATGGAGCAGTAAATGTTTATAATTAACAGTTGTCTAATATGGTATCTTCAATTTTTACTTTGAAGTCAACAAAGAAGTTATTGAAAGATCTCACAGACTTTAATAAGCATATTATACCTGATAGAGACTGTTTGCTGGATAGACACTGGATCAATGCCAGTGAACTTCAGTGTTTTCCTTGGGCACATTTGTTCTTCAAACAAGATTAAGGCAACAACGACTTGATCTCTAGCCTTAGTCCTCAGCCAGATCAACAGTGAGGGTGCCTCAGCCCTTGTAATTCGATGGGCAGAAAGTAAGGAAACACAATTATTCCTGACACAGGGTACAAGGAGAGAATTTGTGGGTTCTGTTCCCATGAAGGCCTGCTCATCACACTCTCTGCCCTTTGCTATTCATGAGAGAATGCACATGAAGGGTCAATGTAGTAGGAAGTTGCTTTCCTTGACTTCCCTGAAATGAGGAAAATAAGTATTGTTAATTCCACATTTGGAAACTGCAGAAGGAATATCTATTTAAGTCACTTCTATTAGAAATTGTTTTGAATCTCTTTCCTAATTAGGGCTCTTGAAGAATAAAACCAAGCTTTTTATCATTCCTACAAATCAGTTTATTCCACACCTCCTTCTCAGACATACTGCTTGTTTTTTCTATAATGATTCATGTCCAGTCTATGTGAAGAGAGGTCTGATTTATCCATGCTACTGATTGAATCCTACAGCTGGCAAGGTAAAAAGCTGTACATAGTCCTTTTTTTCCTCTGCCATGGAAAACTGACATCCCTTGCTCTGCTTGCTATTTTACTCCTTAATAAAAAAAATTTTAACATGTCTTGTATTAATTTATTTAAGAAATTTGGCTTCAACACTAGACTTTCAAATGTATCCTTCATAGACTTGTCAGATACATGTCAGAAAGTGTGGATGAACCTTAAACCTCTATGAAAATCATGAAGACAGCTACATAAATTCCATGGCCCTCAAGCTTCTGACTTTTATTTTTTAGGAAACCTCCACTGTTAAAGGGACAACAAAGTAAGTATATTCCACAAAAACTGCAAAAATAAAAAATAAAATTAGCGAACAATAAAATCACAATACAATTAAACTCAGGGCCATTTTTATTACTAGTATTACTCAGTATAATCCAGTTGAAAGCATGAAAAAAACCTACTACTTTGGATAAATGACTCTTTCTCCCTTAAAAGACCTCTTTTAATGACTTAATTGAGGAAAAAAAGCAATGATAATTCTCTAGAGGACAAAAGTGAAGAGAAAATGGAAACTCAGCATAGGCAACATTTGAGTAGATAACAGTTCAAATTTTCCATACCTGATAAAAAAAGGCATTAACTTTCAGGTTCAGGAATCCCCAAAGGCCACCTCTAGGCCAGGACACAAAAGAGAGGAAAAGAAGAAGACTGGATCCATGGCTCCTGCCAGGGCACCCTCCAACCATCTAGGCCTTCCGACCGCACCCCACCTGCTGAAGGTTCTGCCATGTCCCGTAGGATCAAGTTGGGGACAAACATTGAACACCAAAGCCTTTGAGAAACTTCAGATCTCTGCAATGGCTGGTTGGAATCCTACTAGAGGAATAATAAAAATACGAAATCTATTCAGAAGACATTAGACAGCCACAAATGGCAGATTTCCTCAATTCAGTGTCCGAGTACTCTGTGTTCTGTGTTTTGCTTTTTCTTCCAAAATTCTGATATTTAAAGTCCTGCTTAGTAGCTTTACTTAAAAATAGGACCCTGTGCCTCTTCATAATATACAAAATCTTCAAGTTGCAGCTCTTTTTCCAACATTGAAGTCAAATATTACTCATCATATCCATAAAATTTTATTATGGACTTTCAACTCCCATGACTCTTGTCTTAATACTGTATCAGCTCATGTCTTTACCCTACATCTGAACCGGTAGCAGCTTTCACTGCATTATTTACTTGTTACATTATCTGTAGTCAACTAGAGTAGTATGAAGAGAACTTGACCAATGATTATTTCTCACATTCATTTGTACATCCCCCATGCTTAATATTTTGGAAGTATTTAGCATAACCCTGGTTCATAAATGATCCAAAGTCATGTGATTGGGGCCAGGTGTGGTGGCACATGTCTGTAATCCCAGCACTTGGGAGGCTGAGGCAGGAGGATTGTTGTGGGTTTGAGACCAGCCTGAGCTACAAAGTGAGCTTAAGGCCAGCCTGAACTGCATAGTGAGACCCTGTCTCAAAAAGAC
This sequence comes from Ctenomys sociabilis, assembly GCA_004027165.1. Classification (NCBI taxonomy): domain Eukaryota; kingdom Metazoa; phylum Chordata; class Mammalia; order Rodentia; family Ctenomyidae; genus Ctenomys; species Ctenomys sociabilis. The sequence goes on along the minus strand of PVKA01036897.1, from coordinate 14,799 downwards.
AAAAAAAAAAGTCATGTGATCAAGGTGCTATCACTTTCTCAGCACCCCTTTATAGGACTTAATCAGGGACCTGCCAACAAAATACACCCACTCGGTGCTCACTTGCCACCCTATACATCAGTATCTCTGCCCACTCCTGTGTCAAATCCAGAAGCAATACTGCCTGTAAATCTCTTTTTCACAATCTCTCTGATGACAGATCCCACAACAGCACAGTGTGAGTAATAAGTGCATGTCACAAGAGCACTACTGCTGGTGTGATGTAGGTCAGAGCTCAGTAGGTTTGCAAGCATTTCTGGGCTTTGGTAAATCCTCATTTGAATCTAGATTAACATCTGATGGTCTCCTTTGCTGAAGTCAGTCCCTTCACCTGCATAGAAGTTTCTACTAATGTTAACATTATAACCAGAGGGGATAGTTCTGTTTATGGATGTTGAGGCCCCTTTGTCATTGTGTGGATTTTCCTTAAATGTTTGCTTACCTTTACACTGAGGGATCTACTGTTGCTCACCTACCTCTGGTTGTGTGGAAGAGCAGCGGCAGGACATGCTCCCGGACCTTAGCCCCAGCTTTCTGCATCAGGCACCCACTCATTTATCACAGTAGCAAATTATTCCAAATGCAGAGACTCAACTCTTTATCTTCAAGAAGCCTCCAGGATTGCTCCAAAATTCTTGTATCTGTAGATCCATAGTCACTCCCGGCTTCAGCTCCTTTCCTGTACATGTGAGTAGGTTCATCGTTTTGGTGAGTTATTTACTGTAGTTGATTTTAGGATGCTTTTTATCCTTTGAACATTTTTGTTTCTAGTTCTGTCCTAGCATGCTTTTTATTCCTTATTTCTCAAATTTTGATAACTACTTATCTAGTGACTATCCTTGTGTTCATTACAAATCAATATTCTCTTAATCTTAAGATTCCAAAGCACTTTATCTTGACAAAATTATTTGTATTATCTCATTTAATTCTCATAACATCTTTATCATAGATTTTTCCAAATAAAGAGTTCAGAGAAGCATAATGACCATACAAAGTCACACAGCCATGAGGGAAAGATTTGATTGGCACTCATCAAATTTACTACAGTTCCCCCCAAAAAATGAAGACACCACTAATTTATTTGCATTTCAGTCTATTTTGAACATTGGCCAGAGAGATAAAAGTAGGTAACTGCTAAGAAAAGTTCTTTTTTAAAAAATATATACAGCTTCAGAATTTTTAATTAAGCACAAGAAAGCTCAGGTCATAAGGCTTAGAAATGTATCTTTCTGGTGCAGTCTGAAAACCCCTTTTTAGAATTTCAGAATTCCACCTGAATATCTGAAAAGAAGAAAATTAGGAAATATGTTGATATTTAAGGATAGAAAAAAAGGCAGGGAAATAACGAACTAATTTTTCAAACTCAAAACCTAACTATTTCACTTGCTCAGTCTTTGAGGGTGAGCATTTCCTTCCTTACAAGATAACTGCACGAGGTGATAGGCGCCATAATTAGCATGGCTGGGGAAATCCCATCACAATGTGTGTTTATGTGAAACATAATGTTATAAACTTTAAATACATACAAATTTTATTTGTCATTATATGCCACTAAAACCGAGAAGAAAATCCACTTCACAAAAATAATTGGAAATAGGCTGTTAAATAAAGCAAGCTAATGTTCATCTTAAAAAATGACTATATGTGTGGGGGGTGGGTATACTTATGATCTGTAGGTATTCATGTGTATTGTGAATGTCGTAGTACCACCTTACCTGAGGGACATACATTCCAAACCCCTCAGGGAATGCCTAAAATCCTGGAGAATACCAAATCCTGGGTATAGTAGGGGTTTTTTCTCTATATAACCACATTTATAACAAAGCTTAATTTATAAATTAGGCTATTAACAACACTTAATTTTTAAAAAGGACAATAATAAAAATATATCATAACAAAGTTATGTAAATGTGAACTCAGCTTATCTTACCATACTATTCTCACCCCTTTTTTGTTTTGTGAGGATGTGGAGTGGTATAGTGTCTAGTAGATGGCATAGAGTGTTAGGGTACTGCCTAAAGGTCACTTGAACACAAGTGCAACAATACTGTCAAGGTCAGCGTTGGAACCTAGACAGCTAGTAAGTGAATGACAGGTAGGTAATGTCCACAGTGTGGATAGGTTAGACGAAGCAAGAATGCGTATTCCGATAGAAACAGCATGGGTTGGTATGAAGTTTCACCACTAGCAAAAAAAATTGGGGCTATTGCATGTTGAACAATGTGTGTGTGTGCATGTGGATACATTAGGCAAAAATATATTTATAAAAAAGGTGACAGAGCTTTTAGAATGAGAAACTTGAAACTGGGAAGGCATTATGGAGAATGCTGAAACTATTTTAAATGTTTTGCATAATTTTTTTTTTAATTTTTATATTCTGTAGTACAAATACTTTGTGATTATGAGCTGGTATCTTTATAAATGGTTCCACTCTTCATTTGAAAAAATTATTCTCATCAAAAAATAATAAAGAGTTCACCAGGCATGGTGGCATATGCCTCTAATCCCAGATACTCAGGAGGCTGAGGCAAGAGGGTTAAAATTTGGAGTCCAGCCTGGGTAATTTAGTAACTTAGTAAGATCTTATCCCAAAAAAAATTTTTTTTGAAGTTTATGGAAATCCCACAAAGGTCTTCTACTTTAAGTAACCATTTTTGTTAGTTTTTTGAGATGTAAAGTCAAACCAGAAGCAGTGTAATGCACTCTTGGGTAAGAAATATTTCAAACCACATTTTGGTCTCTCTCTCAATGCAGATGCCAAGTCAAGATAACTTTGCATAAAGAATCACTTTTTCAGAAAGGGAAATAGGATCACGCAAGTGAGGAATGGCAAAAGCTGGGCGCTGCGGATGGGGTGTCAAACTTGCCCCAAAAGGTGTTCTCATCAGAGCAGTGTCCCACACACGGCAGCGCAGCCCTCCCACCAATTACTCAACCTCAGAAAGGCCAGACTGACACCTTGAAATTCCTTCAATTTAAATCAGAGATAGCGCTCTTTCTAAAGAAGTGCTCACTTAAGTTTTCCTTTAAATAATATGATGGGATGGATGAGAAAGAAGAACGGAAGGAGTAAGGAAGGAAGAAAGAGTGCTGAGTATATATTGGCAAAGACAAATCATAGACAAAAGTGGAAACCTGCCGTCTTCACTTCCTTCTGAGAAACAGGAGGCTGTGTCATGGGCTACCAGGAAAATTAAAAGCTTTAACTGGAGCCATGTTCTGCCTTTTTACAGATAAAATAGTCCAGATAGAGAGTCAGGGAATGAGGCAAAACAATCATTCTCACTTTGATGTGAATTTATTTATCTATTCATTCATTCCTTTATCCATTCATTCATTTTCTGGTTACCACCCAAGTGCTAACTGACTCTTAGTGACCAGAAATCGTGCTGAACACTGACAGAAATAGACAAGGGACTTAGTAATTACAATATGAATCAAACAATATACAAAGTGCAGGATGTTTTATGGAAATACCTATTTAGAAAATAGAGCTATACAGACTTGGAGTAAAGAGGAAGCTTTCCTGGAATAAGTGAAAATTAAAACTAGAAAGAAGAACAGGTATGTAAAAAGAGAAGGAAATGTTTTAGGCATAGAAAAAAGAGAGACAACTCAGACAAACTGAAAATAGTTCATTCTGCTTCAGATGTAGGTCTCTCAAAGAGACCAAAAACCTAAGTAGGTAAGGCTGAAGTAATTGGGAGACAGCTAATTTTTCAGTTATGTGTTACATTACCTAGCAAAATTTACATATAATATTTTATAGTTAAAACTCTATTTTATTTTTTTAAATCTATTTTAAACTCAACAATTTCAATCATATTTAAAAATCCCTACACTTTTTCTTCACCCCCGACACTTTGTTTTGATGTTATATTCATGTTTCTTAATAATATTTATCCAGTAATAAATAATTTTAATTGTACTTATGTTTAATACTTTTTTGTGTGGCACCAGAGAACAAATGCATGACCTTGAGCTTGCCAGGCAGGTGATTATGCCACTGAGCTATCTGCCCAGCCCTGTTTAATACTTTCATCTTTAAAATTTATATTAGAACCAGTATATAAGTAAATTATACACAACCATTACAGTATTAGAATAGCCTGAATTTTATCATATACTTACTTTTACCAGTTATTTTTTCTATAATTTTATTGAGAAACAAATAGCAATGAGAGTTTCCAATCGAATTGATAGGACAGTTTCAATAATCAACACATTGCATACTGTCTCCCTAGTGGTTATTTGTTGTACAAGATTCAGACATGATATCCTATTTGCAAACACTATTAGAACAAATCCCTCTATTCGTTGAATTAAGAGAATGCAACTATATACCTATCTTAACCATTCTGAATACACAAATACAAAATGGTCATTCATCTGTGTCCCCTTTTTTTGTTTAGTTCTGTCATTTAATTATTATAGGTGTGTGAACTCAGCAAAATATTCCAAAATAGCACAGTAGTTCATAATAGTATTGGGTCTTCTGCTTGACTGGCAATGTCAGAAGTTCTTGACCTGAGTCCCCTACAGCTTAACATAACAGCATAGCTTTACTTCTTATACTTCATTTTTATACTTTACTGATGGATGGTTAAGACCAAGATAAAGCAAGACCTATGTAACAAGAATTATAGCTTTTGTATCTGACAAGGTCAGTAAAATCCCCTCAAGATCTATCCTGAGACCCTGTACCTCACTCTGTAGATCCTTTGTCAGTGTCAGCCATGTGGATGAGTTACGGCCATTGCTTGGCCAATTTTCTCTGTGTGAAAGCCTGAGAAAATGTTTTCACTCCATGTGACTCTCTTTAGGCACACTCTACATCATTGATCACTTGCCACTTTGGCCCCACAATCTCCTTGATCAGAAAATTTGGGAAACAACTGAGTTACATGATGTTACAGTTCATGTTTTCATATGTCCTGAGTCTTAATTGACCTTGGAAGCCTAGGGCCAAAATGTTAGCTTTCCTTGAGGCCCTCCTTTTTTCTAGTTTTTTGTCTGCAAACTTAGGTTGTTAACCCTCCAGAAGAGATGCTTATTGTTATTACTGTACATCCTAGGCTGTTGAGCTTAACCTCACTATCTGTCTGAATACCAAACATCTTAGGCATTTCATGGGACAGGTATTTTTCACCAAGTATTGATAGGTTTAATTTTAAGTCCCTACAGAATATGATTAAAAAACTGAAAAAATTAAAATATATTTCAAAAAATAGGAATAAAGAATTATATATGTTTACACATAAGTCTAGAAATCTAACCATATACAGCATCGTAGCAGGAGAGTCCCACAACAATCCTTTTCCCATCTCCTGCCTTCTTTCAAAACTCCCTTCCTTTTTAAACAATCATCTACCTGAAAGAGAACACAGTAGCAACCTGCATGTCATGAGAAGAGCAGAATGACAAGCACCCCAAGAATGAACCTACTATTACAAATTGCCATCTTCAGTGCACTTGCTTAGTTCACAGGTGTCAGCATATATAGCTGGTCAGGGTGAGAATCCTTCCAATTAACTGCTACACTTGAAAATCTTCTGAAGATTCTCAGCATCATTGCCTTACTCATCTTGTACATATAACTGTATGACTTGCCTCTTGTGATGTATCCTAGCTCTTCTCCTTGCTCTGTCTCCATTGTCTACTCAAGTTCTTGCTTTCCTTTTAATTGTATTATACCTTTCTATTTGTATTTCTTCTTTGAGTTCTTATACTAGGGAGAATATATGATATTTACACATGAGTGTCTGGTTTATTGCACTTATGAATATATCTTCAAGTGGCATCCACTTAAATGTAAAGGATTCAAATTTATCATTCTTTATAGCTGAGTAACTCTCCATTGTATAAAAACACCACATCTCTTTCATCTTGGTTGTTTCCAATATTTGGCTATCACAAATTGTGCTGCTATAAACATAGGTATACATATATCACTATGATATGATGTTTTCAGTTCCTCCGGGAAAAATCCCAGTAGGGGAATAGCTGGTTTGAATGGGATTTCCAGTCCTAGTTTTCTAAGGAGTCTCCACCAGCTGTAGAGAAGGGTTCCTTCTTCCCCACAACCTCTCCAACATTTGTTGTTGGTTGATTTCTTTATGATAGACATTCTTTCTGGAGTGAGATGGTATCTCAATGTTGTTTTAATTTGTATTTCACAGATGGCTAGTGATGTGGAGCATTTTTCAAATATTTATTTACTTCTTTAATTTCATTCTCTGAGAAGTATGTGTTCATCTCAGATGTGCATTTCTCGACTGGGTCTTTAAATTTTCTGGTCCTAGTGTTTTTTAGTTCTTTATAAATTCTAGAGAGCAGACTTTTGTCTCAGTACTTATTTGTCAAGATTTTTTCCAAATTTCTGGGTTGCCTTTTCACTTTGTTGGTAATTTCTTTTGACATGTAAAAACTTCTCAATAAGAGTTGGTCCCAGTTGCTAGTTCTTTCAAGGATTTCCCGTGTGATTTCAATTTTGTTCATGAACTCTTTGCCTACCCCTGTGTCTTCAAGAGTTCCTCCCACTTTCTCTTCCAGAAGATTTAGTGCTTCTGTTTTAATATTTAGATCTTTAATCCATTTTCACTTTAGCTCAGTACATGGTGATAGACCTGGGTCAAGTCTTACTTTTTGGCATGTAGAGAGACATTTTACCAGCACCATTTGTTAAAGAGGCAATCTTTTTTCCAGTGAGTATGTTTGGCCCCTTTATAAAAGATAAGGTAGCTGAGTGTGTTTCTAGAGCTCCATTTTCTCTTAATCTATTCCATTGATCCTCAGGTCTATTTCATTTTCAGTACAATGCTGATTTTATCACAGTAGCCTTGTAGTATAATTTCAAGTCAGGAATTGTAATGCCTCCTGTCTTGTCTTTGTTGCCCAGGATTGTCTTTGCTATTCTAGGTCTTTTCTGGTTCCAAATAAATTTTAGGAGCAATTTCTATAGGTCTGGGAGGTATGTTGGTGGTAGTTTGATAAGCATTGCATTAAATCTGTATAGCAACTTTGGGAATATGGACATCTTCATGATGTTTGTTCTTCCTATCCAGGAGCAGGGAATATCTTTCCATTTTCTGAAATCCTCTACAATCTCTTTTCTTAGGGTGTGCTAATTTTCCGTGAAAAGATCTTTGACTTCCTTGATTAAATGAATTCCAAGGTATTTCATTTTCCATGGTGCTATTATAAAAGCTATTTCTTTCTATAGATTCCATCTCAGTGTGTTGGTTGTCTGTGTAGAGGAATGCTATTGACTTTTGGATATTGACTTTGTATTCTGCTATGCTACTGAATTTCTGAATCAATTCTAGTAGCTTCTTGGTGGAGTTTTTTAGGTCTTCCAAGTAAAATATAATGCCATCTGCAAATAATGATAATTTAACTTCTTCCTTACTTATTCTTATTCCTTTTATTTCTCTCTCTTGTCTAATGGCTCTAGTTAATGATTCCAAAACTATATTGAACAGGAGTGGTGATAGAGGACATCCTTATCTTGTACCAGATCTTAGAGTAAAAGACTTCAGTTTTTCCCCAATTAGAATTATGTTAGCAATTGAATTTTCATAAATGGCTTTTGTCAGATTGAAGTAGAGGCCATTTACTCCAATTTTCTGTAGGACTTTGAAAATGAATGAGTGTTGGACTTTGTCAAAAGCTTTTTCTCCATCAATTGAGATGATCATGTGGTTTTTAGATTTCAGTCTATTAATATACCATATTACATTTATAGATTTTCAAATATCGAGCCATCCTTGCATCCCTGCAATGAATCCTACCTCATCATGGTGTATGACTTTCTTGATGATTTGCTGTATTCTATTTGCTAGGATTTTATTGAGGATTTTTGCATCTATATTCATGAGGGAGATTGGCCTGTAGGTCTCTTTTTTGGTTGTGTCTTTCCCTGGTTTTTGGAATCTGTATAATACTTGCCTCCAGAAATGATTTTGGGAGGACTGCTTTCTTTTCAATTTCATTGAAGAGTTTGAGGAGTGTAGGGATTATATTTTCTATAAATTTCTTGTAGAATTCAGCTGTGAATCTATCAGGACCTGGACTTTTCTTTGTCGGCAGACTTTTTATTACATTTCATATTTGATTGGCTCTTGTTGGGTTATTGCAAGTTGTTCTATCTTCTTGATTCAATTTTGGTAATTTGTACCTTTCTAGGAATCTGTCCATTTCATCTGTGTCTTCTATTCTGTGAGCGTGAAGATTCTCAAAGTAGCTATTGATAATCTGAATTTCCACTGGGTCTGTGGTGATTACACCCTTTTCATTCCTTATTGCTCCTATGTGAATTTTTTCTTTCCTCTTTTTGATCAGGCTAGCTAGGGGCTTATCGATTTTATTTAGTCTTTCAAAGAACCAGCTTTTTGATTCATGGATTCTTTGAACTGTTTTCCTTGTCTCATATTGAATTAATTTCTGCTCTAATCTTAATGATTTCTTGCTGTCTTTGCACTCTGGGTTTGGTTTTCTCTTCCTTTTCTAGATATTGGAGGTGCAACATTAGGGCATTTATTTGTTCCCATTCCGTTTTCCTAATGTGTGAGCTCTTAGCTATGATTTTTCCCTCTGAGAACTGCCTTCATCGCATCCCATAAATTCTGATAAGTTGTGCTTGAATTTTCATTGAATTGTAGATACTGTTGAATTTCTTGTTTGATTTCATCTGTGACTCATTGATTGCTGAGTAGGGTGTTGTTTAGTTTCCATGTATTTAGGGTGGGTTCTCTGGTTTCTTTTTTCATTTATTTCCAGTTTCATTGCACTGTGGTCAGATAATATGCATGGGATAATTTCTGTTTTCTTCCATAGACTTAAGCATAACCTATGGACCAGTATGTGGTCTACTTTAGAAAATGACCCATGTGCAGCTGAAAAAAACTTGTATTCAGCTCTCAATGGGTGGAACACTCTGTATACATCCACCAAGTCCATTTGTTCCAAGTTCTGGTTCAGTTCTGCTACTTCTTTGCTAATTTTTTGTCTGGTTGACCTGTCTTTTAGATAAGGGGTTGTTAAGGTCCCTGTTAAGATTGTGGTCTTGAATATTAGTTATTTCATGTCCATTAAGATTTATCTTATATAGTTGGGTGCTCCTGTGTTTGTTGCATAGATATTTATGATTGTTACCTCTTCCTCTTGAATTTTTCCCCTAAGCAGGATGTCGTTGCCTCTTTATTTTGTTTCATCATCTTGGTTTGAAGTTGAGACTTCTGAAAACAGGATTGGTACCCCTGCTGTGTTCTGAGGTGTTAGGGCATGTAGTATAGTTTTCCATCCTTTGACTTTGAACCTATGAATGTCCTTTTGAGTTAAGTGTGTTTCTTTATACAGTATATTTTTGGATTTTGTTTCCTAATCCACTGTGGCATCTATTTCTTCTAATTGGTAAATTGAGTCCATTTACATTCATTATAATTGAATTGTGTTGTCTTATGATTGACATGTTATTTACCAGCTGTTGTTTACTCCTTTTTGTCCTGTGTCTGTTTTCCCTATTTAGTGGGTTCCTTCTGTTCTCATTCACGGAGTTCTGATCATTTTGCTCCCTCTCTAGAACATCTTTCAGTAATCTGTGTAGTGTTGGCTTTGTCATCATGAAATTCTTTTATTGTCTTTGTCAAGGAAGTATTTCACTTCTCCATCAAACTTGAGATACAGTTTTGCAGGGTACCGTAATCTGGACTGGAATTTGTTTTCCTAGAGGAAAACTTGAAGTACTCTGCTCCATGCTCTTCTTGACTTCATGACTTGTAAGCAGAAGTCTACTGTAATTCTGATGGGTTTTCTTTTTAATGTGATCTGCTTCTTTTCTCTGTTGACTTTCAGTACATTATTCTTGTGCTGGATTTCTGGGATCATGACTATTATATGTCTGGGTGTGTTTTTAATTGGGTTGAAGTTATTTGCCATTCCATATGTTTTGGTTACCTGAATGTCAGATTGTTTCCTCATATTTGGGAAGTTTATTACTTCTGCCCATATTCTTTATATACCATTTGTATTGATTCTTTCTTTCTCATCATCTTGCAAGTGTTGCATTATTTTTTTCCTGCATCATCATTGTTTTTAAGAGATCTTTTCTTACCTTTGTACTAGGTGCACCAGTGTTTTCAAGATCTGAAACTCTGTCTTCATTTTCACTCAAACGGTTTTGCAATCTTGTGATTGAGATTTTAAGTTCCTCTATATCTCTTTGACTCTGTCTTTTGCGATCTATTTCTTTCCTGTATTGTCCATTCAAGACTTCCATCATTTTTCTATACTCCTCTAGTATTCTTTATCAGTTTCTTCTTCAGAAGCAGTTATTAATTCTTTCATAATAGTTATCCTTTCTTTTTTAACTTCAGAGATCATTTCTGATCTGATTTCCTCTATATATTTCTGCATTTGATTCTTTACTTCAGATACTTTTTTTTTTCAGAATTGGACTTGAACTCAGGCCATTGCGCTTGCCAGGCAAGTGCTTATACTACTGAGCCATCTCCCTAGTCCCTGATTATACACTTTTTAAAGTTCTGTCTTTTAATACACAGATTTTTTTCCCACTTAGTCAAGGTTACTATGGATGCTTCCAATAGCATTTCTTCATTTTATTCAATGTATTTTTCACTGGCAGAATTTGTTTTTATTATTATTTCTATCCCTCTCTTAAACTCACAATTTCGTTCACATATTGTCTTGCTGATTTTGTTATCTACATTCTCTTGTAGTTCTTTCAGGTTCCTTAAAATAATTAATTAAAATTCTTAAGCATTTCTAGATCTCTGTTTCTTTGGCACTGGTCACTGAAAATCTATTATGTAATTTTGGTTCAGATCTATTCGTGGTTGTGGTTGTGGTTATTGATGTTGCTCTACCCCAGTGTTTTCTATGCAATTGATGTAGAAGTTACCTATTCCAGACTTTATAAACTGGGATGCTTATGGAAAGGCCTTAACTATGGCTGGGTGTGAATACAATGGCTGGGTAAGAATGTACTCACTCTGGTTCTGGTGAGAGCACAGTGGTTGAGTCTTTGCACAGCTCTGTTGGCCAAGGTTAACATCAGTAAAGGGTACAAGGGTCCTCAGTAGCCAAAGCCATGGTATCTTCTGTGGCAACCAAAGTAAGTAATCCATCTTTCTATTGAGTTCAGCCTGTGAGAATACTTACAATGGCTGTTGTGTCATTGTCTGATATAGCAGCACCATTGCTCAGGGGTTAGTCCCTCTTCTGCATATTTGTAAAATATGTCTGGCCTGGATATTCAGGGTGGCCCCAATGCTATGGGGCCACATGCAGGCTGTCACTACTCTAGGAACCAAAATTCCTGCTGAAGTTGTAGTCTCAAGTCAGAAAGGTGACAGAGCCAAGACCTGAAACATAGTCATGCATAGAGGTACAGCAGGCCAAAGGTCTGCAGTGCAGACCACCTTACTGTGATAGTGGCTCTGGTATTTGAGGCGTCACCATGCATAATGGACTATCTAGCCAGGATCTCGATCTAATGAAAGATTATGAGGAAGAAGGATGCTGTGTGATACAATCGTGGCTATGGTTGCAGGGAGTGGCACAGCATTGTTTCATTATCTGTGTGTTCAGAAGGCTATTGATTATCTTAGTGACAAAATCTGCATCATATACAGACCAGGCAAGTACTGACCCACGGTGATAGCCCTTGGTTATTCTTCAGTCTCTTTCTTCATTCCTCATAGCCATGTCAAGGTCTCAGGTAGGCTGTTCTCCCCAGAATCTCCTCTGTGTATTTACTCTTCACTTCTCCACTGCATTCCTACAGATTCTTTTTAGGATTCTGGATCCTTTCCAAAGCTATTTTTCTCATTAATAGTTAACTGTTTTGTGAAGATCAAATCAGTACCTTGCTCTGTCATATGACTAATGTGACTCCCCTAGAATTTTCAATAATATAAGAAAATGTCATAGGTCTAACACTTCATAACATACAGATCATAAGGTCTGTACTGTTTCTCAATAGTGTAGTATGCACAGTAGTGTAAGATACACAATTTGTCTTACTCATTCGTCTTGTCAGCCAGTCATTTGTCAACATTCTCTATTTTTTAATATGCTCTTACATATCTTTAACATCTGTGAGTCTAGAGATTCTAGTTTCTTTAAATAATTAAAAATTAAGAACTGTATTGTGCTTGATGTTTTCCACTCCATCTTCATAATCATATGAGGTTTTATTTTTCCTATTTGCATGATGGCAGAGAACTGGAGGGTTTCTCAGTCTGGAAAAAAAGCATCATTTATCCTGTTGCCTGTTAATTTAGTGTCAGCCAAAAACATAACTTGTGTTTCAGTCAAGAAGAGAAATAAAACTTATCCAGGAAGCTCTTAGAAAAAACATTATCCTAAATCAAGTCTAGACTTGCAGACAGTTGGCTTTAGACCACATTTCACAAGATTTTCTGTCTAAATGAACTTTTTTCCTACAAAATGAAGACAAATATGTCTGTCAAATTACAGTAAGTCATTCTCTTCCAAGACTGTTGCCAGTTCTCGTGTCTAAGCTCCAGCACAATGTGTCTATAATTTCCTAGTTAAAAGCTTCCTTCTTGGGGGCTGAGTTGGCATCAGGAAAGCTTGGTAGCACCGGGAAAGGAGAAAACAAAACTGAAAAAGCACCAATTCTCACAGACGCCTTCTGATTATAAGCACATGGCTGTGTAGGCTCAGAATGAATGCTATGAATTCCTTGCATCTTATATAAGGCTATTTGCTTTTTGTGAAAGGAAGTTGGGGCAGGTAACTAACAATGATATATTTGATTTCTTTGTGAGTAGTTAATTATGATTTATGGGGTTTACTGACAAATTGTATACATAAGAAATAATGACCTTCAGAAGAGATTAGAGAGATGAACACTTGGGTAGCTATTTCTATACTACCAACATGAAAAAAAAATCTATTACCAGGGACATGGATTTATGCAATGAACATTTCTCTATTTAATGAAGAGATTGTACTAATGAAAATGTTCTAGCCTTCAGATATTGCATTATTTTGACCAAAACTTGACATTTGTATGAACATTTTATTAGCAATGTCAATGTTCTGTCTTTATATATGCTTAAGTTTCTTCAAGGTAAATCATTTATTTATTCACAAACATGTATTTATTGAGCACTTTTATATCTTAACACTGTGCTGTGTAGCAAAACTCAGTATCATAATGCTTGAGGAAACACTTGAATCAAAAATCATAATGATAGACAGTAATAAGTGTCATAAAAGAATATATAACGTTTAAAGAGAATTCAAATTCCTGCTAGAATTCAAGAAGTCCTCCTAAAAGGTTTTGATTTGAGCCAAACAAAAATGATTAGACATTTATTTTATTCTATTATTTTATATACCACAGAATAGCAATGCTGATATAAACACTGTTACAATCTTGCAATTAGTAAAATTTAAAACATTTTTTAAAAGGTATTTTCTCCATTCTCCTATATTCAGTTTTTAGAATTATACTAGAACTACATTGTCAGAGGGTGCATAGATATTATATATTACTGTCACACATTCTTTCAACCTTGTTTCAGTAAAAACTGAATGTTTCGTGGCTGAGTTTCATAGTTGAGGGTTTACCTAGCTATTTTAGTTGCTGGTGCTCTTTTTCAAATAAATTCTTCCAAAAGGATTCATGGAAACATGATTTCCTGAACTTCAAAAGTTTAAGGCAATTGATCTGTGCCCGTTATTCTTGAAAATCACCTTCGATGAGTATAAAATTTTGACTCATCTTTTCTTTCCTTGAGTATTTCAAATTCCAACTTCTGGCTTAATGCCTTTGTAGTAGGCTGAATAGTGGTCCCCAGAGATAGCCATCCTTTGAATTTCTGCTGATCTTATGTAGGAAAAACACATTTTGCAAATGTTATAATCAAGGGTCTTGACATGTGGCTATTTTCCTTAGAAGTCTTAATTGTAGCAAAACAAGGGACAACAGCCTCGAAAGCCTAGAAAAGACTAAAAAACAAATCTCCAGAGAGCTTTCAGAAAGAATGAACCCTGCTGGCATCTTGACTTGGACTACTTATTTTTAGACTTTTGGCCTTCAAAACTATAAAAGAATAAATTACTGGCATCTTAAACCATTTAGTTATGATAATTTGTGATAGCAGAAATAAGAAACTTGGCTGGGGAGACAGCTCAGTCATCTGAGTGCCTGCCTGGAAAGCACTATCACCCAGCTTCTATTCCTAGCACCACGTGCCAGGCAGACCCCACCCTGAGCATGCCAATGCTAGCCACTAAAACAAGCCATGGTGTCCCATGCCTGAAATCCCAGCACTAGGGAGGCTAAAAGAGGAGGATCACTAAGTCTGAGCTACATAGCAAGATCCTGTTTCAAATACATTTTAAAAAATGATTTTTTAAAAAAGAAGAAACTAGTAAACTATATTAGTTGCAAACAGTCTGGTGGTAATATTTTTACCTATTTATTTATTTATTTTTAATATTTAGAACAGTGTCCACAGGGTCTCATTGCATAGATCAGACTCATAGTGATCCTCCTGTTTATAGTCTCCCAAGGACGCCCCAGCAAAATCCCAGGCCTGGCATGTATGTGGGGTCCCACCATCTGCCCACTTGATGCACCCAAGACCCCGCCCCAGCCAAACCCAAGGCCCTGCGTGAGTGTGGGAACTTCCACTTGCTCACCACACCCAAGACCCCTCCTCAGACAGACCCCAGGCCTTGTGCCAGACCTCCTGTGGAACCCTA